>PVIW01004220.1:0-139445 GCA_004026585.1 Noctilio leporinus | reverse complement strand
TGACTATGCAGTGGGGTGGCTTTCATGTGTGTGTATGGTGGTCCCACTGTGTGTTGTGGTCACACTGTGTGTATGTCTTGGGGGATTTTCATATGTGTGTATGGTGGTCACAATGTGTGTTGTGGTCATACTGTGTGTATGTCTTGGGGGGCTTTCATGTGTGTGTTAGTCACACTGTGTGCTTACATGGTGGGTTGGCTCTTATGTGTGTATGTGGTAGTCACAACATGTATGTGATGTAGTCACACTGTGTGACTATGCAGTGGGGTGGCTTTCATGTGTGTGTATGGTGGTCCCACTGTGTGTTGTGGCCACACTGTGTGTATGTCTTGGGGGGTTTTCATATGTGTGTATGGTGGTCACAATGTGTGTGGTGGTCACACTGTGTGTATGTCTTGGGAGGCTTTCATATGTGTGTTAGTCACACTGTGTACTTACATGGTGGGTTGGCTCTTATGTGTGTATGTGGTAGTCACAACATGTATGTGATGTAGTCACACTATGTGACTATTCAGTGGCTTTCATGTGTGTGTATGGTGGTTACACTGTGTGTTGTGGCCACACTGTGTGTATGTCTTAGGGGGTTTTCATGTGTGTGTATGGTGGTCACAATGTGAGTTGTGGTCACACTGTGTGTATATCTTGGGAGGCTTTCATATGTGTGTTAGTCACACTGTGTACTTACATGGTGGGTTGGCTCTTATGTGTGTATGTGGTAGTCACAACATGTATGTGATGTAATCACACTGTGTGACCGCAGTGGGGTGGCTTTCATGTGTGTGTATGGTGGTCACAATGTGTGTTGTGGTCACACTATGTGTATGTCTTGGGGGGCTTTCATGTGTGTGTTAGTCACACTGTGTGCTTACATGGTGGGTTGGCTCTTATGTGTGTATGTGGTAGTCACATGTATGTGATGTAGTCACACTGTGAATATGTGGTAGGGTGGCTTTCATGTGTGTGTATGGTGGTCCCACTGTGTGTTGTGGTCACACTGTGTGTATGTCTTGGGGGGGTTTCATGTGTGTGTATGGTGGTCACAATGTGTGTGGTGGTCACACTGTGTGTATGTCTTGGGAGGCTTTCATGTCTGTGTTAGTCACACTGTGTGCTTACATGGTGGGTTGGCTCTTATGTATGTGGTAGTCACAACATGTATGTGATGTAGTCACACTGTGTGACTATGCAGTGGGGTGGCTTTCATGTGTGTGTATGGTGGTCACAATGTGTGTTGTAGTCACACTGTGTGTATGTCTTGGAGGGTTTTCATGTGTGTGTGTATGGTGGTCACAATGTGTGTTGTAGTCACACTGTGTGTATGTCTTGAGGGGCTTTCATGTGTGTGTTAGTCACACTGTGTGCTTACATGGTGGGTTGGCTCTTATGTGTGTATGTGGTAGTCACAACATGTATGTGATGTAGTCACACTGTGTGATCGCAGTGGGGTGGCTTTCATGTGTTGTGTGGTGGTCACACTGTGTGTTGTGGTCACACTGTGTGTATGTCTTGGGGGGCTTTCATGTGTGTGTTAGTCACACTGTGTGCTTACATGGTGGGTTGGCTCTTATGTGTGTATGTGGTAGTCACATGTATGTGATGTAGTCAGACTGTGAATATGTGGTGGGGTGGCTTTCATGTGTGTGTATGGTGGTCACACTGTGTGTTGTGGTCACACTGTGTGTGTCTTGGGGAGGCTTTCATGTTCATGTGTGTTAGTCACACTGTGTGCTTACATGGTGGGTTGGCTCTTATGTGTGTATGTGGTAGTCACAACATGTATGTGATGTAGTCACACTGTGTGAATATGTGGTGGGGTGGCTTTCATGTGTGTGTATGGTGGTCACACTGTGTGTTGTGATCACACTGTGCATATATGGTTGGGTGACATGTGTGTGTGGTAGTCACGATATGTGCTTATGTTGTGGGGCTATGTCTTGAGGGGCTTTCATGTGTGTGTTAGTCACACATGAAAGTCATATGCATGTGTGGTGGTCACACCATGTGTATTATGTAGTCACACTGTGTGACTATGTGGTGGGGTGGCTTTCATGTGTATGTATATGTGTATGTCTTGGGGGGATTTTGGGTGTGTGTGTGGTGGTCACATGGTGTGTGTATGTGGCAGGGTGGGTCTTGTGTTTGAGTGTGTATGTGTGTGTGTCAGTGATTTGGCTAAATGTCCTACCTGATGGCTCCCATGACAATTGTCTGTAGAGCTGCTGGAGAATCACATCGTCAGAAAGAGCCCCCAAAATGCTCCTGAAATCCTACTGCATAGCTAATAGGCAGAATTCACATCTTAGAAATAGAAAGATGGGTGTGACCGAAGCAGCGGGGCCAATGAAAGCCAGGGTTTGTCCCAGCAGCTATTGGGTGGAAGTAAAGGGGGACCTCTGTACCTGGCCAGCTCTTTCTTCCCCTCTCCTAACGTGGGTAGGATGTGCCTTACACCATTTCACCATGTAGTGGCCACCTGAAATATCATTCACCTGCACCATTTTCAGGCCTTTTTAGAGTCAGTCATTATAAAGTCATGCCTGAGGGGGCAGTGGTCTGAGAGCCCCGAGGTGATACCTATGACTTCATGAAGGAGCTAATTAAGCATCCTGTAGGCCTAGGCCTGATGACAGCAGCTGTGAGGGATTAAGATGGACACTAAGATTTCAGAAGCCCATGAAGGCCAAAACACTCCAGGCACTGATGCCAAATAAAGTTGCCATTTTGGACACTTTAGGACTGACCATCTCTAACTACACCTAGGAAAACGGCATCTATTTAACGGGCTGTGCTCAAATAGTCAGGTAATTTAAGTATCTAGAATTACTTATCCCTAAGTAATTCTGTGTCTTCCCAACTGGTTGTTCCCCCCCCCCCCCACTTTTCTTTTCTATTGGACCCATCAGCTACTTTTACAGCTGAAGAAACTGAGGCCCAGGCATGTGGTCCCAGAAATTGGAGTGCAGGGCTGGGACAGACACCAGGTGAGATGCAGACCCCTTTTTCCTGACTCTTTGGGCACAGCCCCAGCTGCCAGTCCTTCTGGGCCCTGGACCTTGCAACAACCCCTGGTTTTTGCACACAGTCCCAAGTTTTCTTCTTTTCAGAACCCTCACGGCCGCAAACTTACCTGACACAGGTGCCCTGTAAAAAACTCTGCATGGTCACGTACACATCAGCAATCAGTTTGGTGAAGGCAGATTGTTTAAATAGGACAGAGGAGAGAGGTAATGTGGTCTTTTGATTGAGGGGAGAGGCTGGAGCTGGACCAATTGACAGACACTCTTGCTGCCCAAGGTCACGGTTCCTTCTAAGAATCCACACTCAGCCTAACACTGAGCGGAGCAGCCTGGTGGCTGCAGCGTGCCTCAGAAAGTGGGTACGTTTCCTTCTCATTATCAGCTCGTTAAGGAAGTTTAAGGTACCGACTCTGTCCCACACACGAGTGTGTGTGACACTGTGGGAAACATTGACTCATGGTAGGTTTGGGATCTGGTAACAGTGGGTGCTTTTTACCTCTCTCCTCGCCCCACATGGAATCATGAAGAAACATTTAGAAAGAGCTCATGTTCGGGTTCTGTGGGCAGACCTCCACGAGTCAAAACGCTCACGAACTCTCCTGGGGTTTAAACAGACGACTCCGCAGTGCAGTTTGGGATTCTCGCTCTGAGTGAGTACAACAGAGCCACGCTCCCTTAATTGTCGCTGCTGTGTCACAGATCAGCTGCCTAACACCCTGCCCTTGGCACAACCCCCAGTAGCGCCTGCGTGAAACTGCCCTGACCCTCCTAACTGGGAAGGTGTGCTGGTGGAGACCAGAGCATCCTGCCTCTACTAGGTGTGTGAGGGCCACCCGTCCCGAAAACCCAGAAATGCGTTCGCGGTGTTCCCTACCTCGTTCTTGGAGGGCTCCTCTTCCGCTCCCAGGGGCTGGCCTGCTTCGTCCGCTTCATTCCCCACTGGGCTATCAGGAAGGAAACTAAAAACAAACTTTTTTTTTTTTTTTTTGGCGTGTGTAATAACCATATGGCAATCCACGTTCGGGTCCCCCGGCTTAACCCCAGGATTGAGTTATTTTACAGAGAGAGTCTAATGAAGAGATGGCGGGGGACAAGGGACACTTTTTCAGGACAAGGCAAAAAAGTTCTCTCATCCTCTCAGCCACGCCACTCAAGCAATCATCAACTTGGCAAGGTCCCATCTGTCTCCTGCTTGCAGGTTTCCAAAAAGTTCCATCTCTGAGACCTTTTGAAGAGCTACCGTTTAGCTGGGGGAAGGGAGGGTGTGCTTTCTTGGGTGGGGAAATCACCCAAGAAAGAAGAGGCATACCTGGTACAGGGAATTTCAAATCTAGCTAATTAGGTTATCTTCCTAAAAGTAAATTTATTGCTTTGCTTCACACCAACCTTCCCACATAAAAACCAAAGGTGATTCCTAAGAGTATGCACTGACTCTCCCAACCAGGAATTAGCCCTGAGTAAAAGGAAGAAATACTTAAAACCCCCCTGAAAGATCCACTATGAAGGATTACTGAGCCACAGTTATGTTAATACAGGGTCATTAGATCTGAGGCAGGCTTGTAAACAGCCCTATTACACGGAACACACAGGGAAGCAACGTATCAAAACAACTGCATTTTTTAATTATTATTTTTTTGCGTGGAAACCCAAGCCAGTCAGAAAGCTTTAGATCCCGAAGAAAACCACAGGGGGATTTAAAAAAAAAAAAAAAAAAAGACTCAAAAGAAAAGCTGCATTTGAAAGGGGGGCGGGAAAAAAGCCCAGCGAGCAGGCCAGGGCTGCCGTGCCCGGCCGGTGAACTCAGGCCAACGGTGGAAACCGCACGTCAGCACAGCCACACCAGGTGTCCCAGCAACTGCGACTCAGGTTTCGCACAAGCTCAGTGGTCACTTATAACCGGGACTCTGTCAGGGCTGGGCTGGAACTCAGAAAGCAGAAGCCGGCTGGACACCTGTCATCTGACAAGGGATTTGAAGAGCACACAGTCCACTTACAATAATCATGCTTTACATTTAAAGAACGTGATACAGCTTATTACTGCATTTTTCTTCGGGGAGAAGCATGGATTTCTTCACTTACTTACCTTGCAGTCTAGGAGCAGAAGCCCCTGACAATGAATCTCTGAGCTTTTGGTTTATCTGCCTATGAAATGGGAGTCCTCTCCTGTGCTTTTATTGCCCAAGGCTGTTTCAAGGGGCACATTGCAACTCCGAGAAACGCTTTGAAAAATGTAGTAAGAATGTGCTATCGTTATGCAGAGTTGTTGCTATTTCTGGTGCCTAATAATTCTGGGGCAGTTTGTATACCCCCTTCTTGTGGGTCAGGAGGGAATATACAACATGGTTTCATACCAGATTTTCATGGTATATATAATATGGGTAAAGTATAAAATTTAACCTATCTGTATAGAAAAAAAAAGAAAAAAAAACTTAGGGGAGGTGGAATTGGGGGAAATTGGATTTTAAAAGACAGGAAAGAGTTCTGGCTTTGGACAAATATGAAATACTATTGGGAGACAGTGAAGGGAAAATGATAAAAGTCTCTCTTCCAAAAATGTTGTGGGGCCTAATAATCTGTTACCCCTCCCACTCACCCAACAGTTTAGTGGAGGCATTTTGAAGGCAGAAAACTGTGTGCATTGGGGGAAAAGATGGCATTCCTTCAATATGGATGCGATGTATCACTACTGTAATTGGTCGCATAGAGAAATTATCGTACAATTATTTGAGATTCACTGTGTAATAGGGTCATGGGAGAATGGTCATTATTACATGTAGCATTTGCCTGCACAAATGTAATAAGTGCAATGGCTACTGAGATACTAACAGTCCCTCTAATTCTTAACATAGGAGGTTTCCGAAAATATTGAAGCCATCCAAAAGGGCAACAGAAACATGGAAACCGTCCATTATTAGAGAGTGCCGAATATGAAAAAAGGCTTCCAACTCTATAATTTAGAATTTTAGTCATGCTATTGATCCTATATATCTTTTTTTTTTTTTTTCCTCTTTTAAGATTCCCTGAATCATGCCATGTCATAATGACATGTATGATGACAGGTGCTACCAGACTATGGTGGCCACTTTGAAAGGGGCGTTAAGTGTCTACTCGCTATGTTGGGTACCTGAAACTAATGTAGCGCTGTTTCTCACCTACCATTTTGTAAAACCCCTGTAACGTGAGGCTGTTTGGGCAATAAAAAGAGAGGGCATGTACGTACACAAACGCGCACACACACTGTAAAGCAGCAGGTGCCTCGGCACATCACACATTGGAAGCCACATGGAAGGATGGTCATTTGGTCTGCATGGTCAGTGGCGGGAAGACTCTCCAAGGGAAACTTCTAACATTCCTAAGACTTGGCCCCGGACACCAGTTTGCTGCAGGGCTGATCTTGCATCACCTATGATATAAGCCTCTAGTATTGATCTGGGTGGCCTGCGCTCCGCCCCCGCCCCGCCCCCTCACCGCCCCCAGCCCAGGCAAGGGCGGCTGCCCACCAGGGGCCAAGTGCCCACTGCCGGGCATTGGGAGCTCCTGCCTGCATCCAGCTGCGGCCCCTCCCACCACAGGCTGCTCCCTAGAGCTAGGATTGGGCTGGGGAGATGGTACTGTCGTGGCAAAATCAGCCGTCTGCAGGGAGGCAGTGCCCTGATGTCACTTGAGGCTCTGTGACTTGAATGCAGTAGGCACAGCCGAGATTCAAAACTCCTCCCTCCTCTACGTTTTAGGTAAACCGATGACGTCATCGTCTCCCTGGGGGGGTGGGGGTGGGGCGTAAATGACCATGGCGTTGAAAGCTGCAGGTTGTGAGAGACGCACATCACGTGAGCATCCAGTCACATCCACAACGTCACTAATTAAAACCGGCACATTATAAAGCATTGAACAAACATGTAGCAAAAGTCTTACAAGTGGTGATCTTCGAATCCCTTGACAGGTCTTAAGCGTCTAAAATAAGGAAATTAAGATTGTGCAGTTTCACTTTTGAGATGTTCACTTGAGCCACACACGCAGGCCACTGCTGACGGCTGCTTTGATGAACTGGGCCACCAGGGGTCCACACCCCGGATTTGAGTTACCGAGTCGCGAGGAGGCAAAGGCGGGTGGGGGGCGGGAGGGGCTTGGGGCCGACTTGAAGGTGGGGAGGGGGTCTTGTTGTGGGGGGCTGGGGAGCAGGCAGAGGGCCCCAAAGGTACCCCTCTGATTATTAACGCAAGACCCTTGACATTTTTTCCCCTGGCCCATCTGCAAGGGGGTCTTACCTTTGAGCCTCTGCCCCCAGCTAAAGCTGCTGGGAAAAAAGTCACATACAAACGTTTATATTTTTCACAAGTCATGGTCAGTTTTACCTCATTCTGCCCACATACTTAAAATACACGCGGAGCATTTTTTCTTTTAAGTTTTATTTTAATTGCATTTCAAACACACGTCGCCGGTCGAGTCCCAAGGCAGGACCCCTCTTTTGTAACCAAGCCCGCCGACCGCGTTAGGGTTAAAGGGTAAATGGTTGGCTTACCTCGGCTTGTCTCTAGGGGGGAAAAGAAAGCGATTTCATGTTTTTAAAATAGCCACACCCTCCCCCTGGAACCGGCCCCGAGCGGTGGGGAGGTGGACTTGCCTACCGCAGGTTTGCGTGGTTCCCCGCCCGCAGCCCTCCCTGCCCCACCGGTGAGCCGAGCGTGTGCGGGTGCCGAGCGTGTGTGTGCGGGCCCTGACGCCCCAGGTACCTGAGTGTCTGGTTTTTCAACGTAAAGGCGGGAGGGTTTGGCGAACGAATGAGAAGTGAGGAAACGCTTAGCTCAGAGGGAGAAAAGAGAGAAAGACATACAGGAAAAAAAGGTTATGGAGGCCGGCGGGAAGCAGCCCCCTCGCCCCAGCCAGGCGCCCGACACGTTCCCCCGCGCGTCCCACCGCTTCTGCCCGCGGCTTCCGCGCCCCGCAGCCGAGCGCCCGCTCGCAGGTACCGCCCGAGTGTGCGCACACGTGAAGTTTTCGCCCGCGCCATGGCGCACAGCACAGGGCACAGCCAGTTCCCCGGTACAAGGACGCAGTCGGCGGGTAATTTGGGGTGCCGGGGATGGGGACCGGGGGACACTTGAGCGTATCATGCACAGGCAGACACAATATGGGCACCAACACACACCGACAAGCCGTCCGAGTCCAAGCAGCCGTGCCAGGCGAGGCGGGGGGAGTGCACCTTCCCCAGCGACCCCAGCCCACCACGGCCCCAACCAGTCAGCCCGGGGGGACCCGGAGGCCCCTCCGCGGCAGTTCCTGGCTCACCTTGAACCCCCGCCTTCCTGGCCGTCCCCCAACCCAGGCCTCGGGGGTCGTCCTACGGTCGCTGGCGCTGGTTTGTCCAGCTGGAAACGACCCCTCAGTGTTGGACAGCACCGTTTTGCTCCCGGGAGCGCGTATATTTCGACCTCCCCATCCTCCCGGAGACCCCCACCCACTCCCAGGGCAAAGTTGGGGCCCCTCACTGGAACTTCCTAGCAGGCTCTTCCAGCCTTTGCCCAGACACCCTCCTCCCGCCGCCGGGAACCGAGTCCCGCCGGGCGGCCCTGCTCCCCGCGGGCAGAGTCCGCCGCATTACCTAGAAGCAGCAGGCGATGGGTAGACACGTAATCGGCCTTCTCCTGCTGGAGCTGCTTGTCGATGAGCTTGCTGCGCTGCTTCTGGGCGCGCAGCTCCTGGGCTTTGATGCGCTGCTGTTGGCGCTTCTCCATCTCCTCCAGGGGGATCGTCGCGATGGTGGAGCTGGGCTGGGCTCCGGACTCGGAGCTCCCGGCTCGGCGGAGGCAGCGCGCGAAAGTTTGCTGGAGGAAGTTGGTGACCAAGTTACGCTTGGCCTTTCCGCGGCGGCGGCGGCGGCGGCTTCGCTGGGACTGGAAGCAGCTGGCGCATCCGAGGGTCCCGCTGTCGGACTCGTCGCTGCTGCTGGCCGACCCTTCCTCGTACTCACCGCCGCGGTCGGACCCGAGGCGCCAGGCAGACGCGCGCGGAGGCCGAGGAGTAGGCGGGTCGGCAGCCTGGATCTCGGGGCTGGGGGGTCGGAGGGACTGGAGCTTGGGACGGGCTCCAGAAAGAGGGGCTGCCCGGGCGGCAAACGCGGCTGGGGCTGCCCGGGCCGCCGGCATGGCTGGGGCGGAAGGGACAGCCCTGGCGCCTGAAGCGCCGGCGATGGCGGGGATCGCCCGGGCCGCAGCTGCGGCTCGGGCGGCCAGCGCGGCTCGGGCGGCCAGCGCGGCTCGGGCGGCAGGCGTGGCGTGGGCAGCCAGCGCGGCTCGGGCGGCCAGCGCGCCGCGGGAGGTGAAAGCGGATCTGGCGGCAAGCGCGCCTCGGGCAGCAAGCGCGCCTCGGGCGGCAAGTGCGCCTCGGGCGGCCAGTGCGCCTCGGCCGGCAGGCGCGGCCGGGGCGGCTGGGGCGGCTGAGGCGGCTGAGGCTGCAGGCCGGGCTGGTACGGCGGGTGCGGCGGGTGCGGCTGGTGCGGCCCCGGCGTCTCGGGCGGCCCCCGCGTCTCGAGCGACACCGGCGTCTGGTGCAGCTCCGGCGTCTGGCGCAGCTCCGGTGTCTGGCGCAGCCCGGGTGTCTGGCGCAGCCCGGGCGGCTGGAGCGGCCGGGGCGGCTGGAGCGGCCCCGGCGTCTGGAGCAACCGGGGCGTCTGGAGCGGCCCCGGCGTCTGGAGCAACCGGGGCGTCTGGAGCGGCCCCGGCGTCTGGCGCAGCTGCGGCGTCTGGAGCGGCCCCGGCGGCGGGAGCGGCCCCGGCATCTGGCGCAGCCCCGGCGTCTGGAGCGGCTTCGGCGGCAGGAGTTCCATCTCCTGGAGAGGGGACTTGGCGTCCCTCCGCCGCGGCGGCGGCGGCTGAGCTGTCGCAGCTTCCTTCCATCTCGGCTGCTTCGCCCTCGACTGGGGGTCTCTCTCCCTCTGCTTGCTCTCTCTTAACTGGGGTTCCGGAGACCTCGATGGGCGGTCCGTCAAGCGCGATTGGGGGGCTGTCCATGCCGACGGGAGCGTCGTGGACCCCAGCGGGGGTGCCACCGATCTCGAGCGGGGGTCCGGAGATCTCCATCTGGGGGCTGCTGCCCACAAAGTGTGGAGCAGCTCTGACAGGCTCTCGGGATGAGCTGCTGACGCCGCCTGGGACCCGGAGGGGGGGCTCGTTCGCGTCGGGAGCGAGGAGGACCGCGCTCGGCCCCGTGAATGACGCGAAGTGGCTGCCGCCTCCGTCGTCGATTCGTAGGTTAGCTCGGGGGAGCCTATGGGGTGGGCTGTCGTCTCCTGCGGCGGCTCCATCAAACTCAAATGGCACAGCCTCCTCAGGGGGAGGGCTACTTCCTCTGAAGCTCGCGTTTGCTGGTCCGAGGGCTCGGGGCTCCCCGCGGGGAGCGCTAGCGACCCCCACCCCCCCGCCTCCTGCAGTGAGGTCTGAGACCTGCAGGAGCGGCTGGCCGCCCCCTCCCTGGGCAGGCTGCTCAATCTCGTAGGGCACGGCTTCCTCGGGTGGAGGGCTGTAGCTCCCCAGCCCTGGCTCCGTCCCGCAGGGGGCTCTGGGCTCCACAGGTGCGGGGCTGAAGATCTTGAGCCCTGCACGCGCCACGCTGGTGCCTCCAAGCTGCTCCAGGGTTGGCCAGAGGCCTCTGGGGCTGGACTGCTCGACCTCGAAGGGCATGGCTTCCTCGGGAGGTGGGCTGTAATCTCCAGGGGCTCTGGCTTCCTCGATGGCTTCCCCAAGACCCTGGAGGTTGAGCCAGGGGACCTCTGGAGGTCCCCAGGCCTCGCTCTCCACCTCGATGGGGATGGGCTGCCTGAAAGGCGGCGGGGTCTCCATCCTGTCGGCTGCGCTAGGCCCAGCACTGGGGGCAGCTGTGCCTGAGGCCTCCACGGATGGCTGCTCCTGGGGCTGCTCCCCGAGTTCAGGGGGGCTATGGCGTTGTCCTGACATAGTATTGCCGTTGAGGCGGTTGCGCATGCCCATAACACGGTGGCGGACTCTTAAATAAACTTGGGGCCCCGTGGGACGGAGCACCCAGCCAAACTAGGGTGAAAAAAATCGTTTCCAAAAGAAAAAAATCAACGTACCAGCCCGAAAGTTCTCCAGCCTTGCTTCCCAGTCCTCGCGAGGTCTGTGGGTTCAGGGCCTTGAACGCTAGACTGAGGCAGACGCAACGTTACTGTTGCTGTTGGCGTCCTGGCTCCTTCCCGGCCACGTTTTATGCCCTCAGGGCTCCCTGGCCCCCCCTGGCATGCCCTTGTCCCCTCCTCTCCTGCTCTAACTCTCTCTCTCTCTGTCCTCCAGGCCACCTCTGCCGCTTTGGATCCGAGGAGCGTGTCGATTCGGTCCGAAAATCGCTCGTAGTGCGTGCTCTCTGCCACCAGGGGACGCCGGCCGGGTGCCCAGGCAGCTGCGGGAGTCGTCTTTTATGTCCCGGAGCCCGGGACGCGGGTAAGGGGGCGATGAGCGCAGGCCTCGCGGGCTGCTCTGGCTCCTTCCACTCCTCCCGCTCCTGGCTGATGCGCAGTCCTTCGCTCCTCTCCCCTGGCCAGAGGGAGCGCGCGCTCTCCTGCGTGGCACGACACGTGACGCAAGACGTGGCCCGCGGCAGCTCGAGCGCAAGAGCTGACACCCTCCCTCCCCGATGCGAGCCTCCCCGAGGGAGGAGGGCTGCACGAGGCTTTCTTCACCTCAAAGGACCCCTGAATCCAAGGGTAGCAGCCTCCAGCCCTGGGAGGCCTTCTAGCCCGAGACCTAAGTCCCAAGCACAGGGCTTTGGGCGCGTGCGAAGAGGGTGATGACGCACATGGATGCGACAGGTGGTCGTGAGCCCACCGATAGAGAGGCGGCGGCGAGAGGCCAGGGGCCGGCGCGTTTGTGTACACAACTGGCTTTCAAAACGCCTCGGGGTGCTTCCCCCTGATCCTGCGGCGTTTGTCTGCCGGGTTGCTGAGGCCGCTCGGTAAAGCACTTCACGTTCCCCGATCCCCACCACGTTCCGGGAGCGGC
Organism: Noctilio leporinus; assembly: GCA_004026585.1. Classification (NCBI taxonomy): domain Eukaryota; kingdom Metazoa; phylum Chordata; class Mammalia; order Chiroptera; family Noctilionidae; genus Noctilio; species Noctilio leporinus. Next base: position 127,420 of record PVIW01004220.1, on the reverse strand, counting down.
TCCGCAGGGTCTGAAGGCAGCGCGGGCCAGGTTCTCCCCCGTTTATGTGGATACATGATTCAGGGAATAAGAGGGTCTCGCACACGTACCATGGAGACCCTCTTAACAGTAGCCGCGGCGGCATGAAACGAGGGGTGCGGGATGCGCGCAGGGACCCTGCGGGGTGCAGGCCTCATAGTTCCAGGGATCCTGCTGCTCTGCAGAAAGGTTCAAGGGGACTTCAGTTGGGATTTATGGCCGATTTAGGGTGGTTTCAGAGGCTGGTCAACCCTGTGCGCACTGAACTCACACACACTTCGTGCCGCGCCGCGCGGTTGCCGCGATGTGCGGGTTCCTGCCGCGGGCGACCGCGGCAGGGTCGGCAGTCAGACCCTTTCTCTGCTCCTTTCCAGCCTGCTTCCAGCCCATCGCCTCCCGCTACGGACATCTCCAGGTAGCCGCTCTTCCTGTCCAGCTGCGAGAGCCCACCGCGGCGCCCCCAAGCCCGGGCAAAAAACCACCATGCGCCAGAGGTACTCCCACGCCCGGTCAAAAGAACACCACGAGCGCCAACTGCGCTCCCGTCTCCATGGCGCGTGGTGGGCTCCGAGCTCACGGGGGGTAAATACCCTCACTGCCTGGGTCGGCTCCGCGCATGTGTGCGACTGCTCTGGTCTGGGGTCTGCAGTGGGATTTCAGCCCCGCGAACATGTTGCTGCTCACACCCATGTAAAACCCGGGACGTGGACACCAGGGCTGTCTTGCCAGAGGGTAACACGGGCTTGAGAGCCACTTTTAGGAGCGACGCAGCGGGGCAGGAACAAGCGGTCCCCTGGCCTGCGGCGGGGACGGGACGGCGGGCGAGTGCCGCGGTGCGTACGGCCCGGGTCGCGGCACTGACGAGTCGCGGGTGGGCGAACCGCTGACAACTCATCTCATTTACTCTAACTCTTCCCTTTAGGGCGAGAGGACCACAGCCGCAGCGCAGCGTTGTCCCCGCTTCTGCCCCTGGCGCTGCCGCGCTGCGCCGAGGGAAGCTGACGATGTTTGACCCTGGGTAACCTTCGGGGTCCCCCGAAGGTGTACCGTCGCAGCTCGGTGAGCCTACACACTTCCAAAGGCCCAGGCTGAACTTCGGCTCCAACTTGGGCCGACCACAACCCACGCGCTACGGCTCCGCCGTCTGAGCATCCATTGCCGGCGCCCGCTCGCTCCCTCCCGACCCCAGGGCTGGGTCAGCCATTGGGCTGGGGTCGCGCCAATCAAGGCTGGTTGGCGAATGAGCGGGGGGCGTCGGACCGGAAACCGGATGCGAGTGGGCGGTCCAATGGGGGGCGCCGCGTTGGAACGCCCGAAGAGATTGTGCTGCTAGCGTGGTTGGGAGCCGCGGCGGGGGCGGGCGCGTGGCGGCCGGGGCCTGGGCGCTACGAGGCCGCCTGGCACGTGGGGTCACTCTTCGTGACTCCCAAACTCACAAGGCCTTGGGGGCCGTGGCCGGGGGCTCTCTGGGGCCAACCCTTGGCCTCACCGATGGCGGCGGGCAAGCTCACCCCGACATGAGGGGCCGCCCGCGGGGCGAGGACGAAGCAGCTTTCCGGGGCCCGGAACCCCGAGGGAAGAGGGGCTTCCTGCCGTGGTGCAGATGAGCAGCCCCGATGGATAAGGCGTTGAGGCCCCGGGGATGCTGAGCGGTGCCGAGGTGCAAGGTCAGTGGAGGCTGAGGCTGCGACGGGGCCCAAAGGGACAGTGGCTCTCGCCAGGCCTCGCTCTTCCCCAGGGGACGGTCCACCAGACGATGGGTACGGGGTCGCTTTGTGGGACACCTGGTGGGCCTGGGGGACGCCTTTGTCCCACCTGCCTGGCCTCTCGGTTCCTTAGCAGAACAGCGCGCGGGCTTTGAGGGGACAAAGGTTGGGGGGCAACCGCCCTCAAGGGTGAGCAGCGCCGAAAGGAAAGGGGAGACCCCAGTTGGGCGGACCGGAAAAGCCGAGATGGAGACAATGGCCTTTGCAAAGGGCTTCCTTCCTGGGAGAGACAAAGGGAGGTGGGGGATGGGAGGCGCCGGCCGCCGGGAGCTCGGCGGGTAGGAAGCCGGGTACGGGCCTGGACAGAGAGCGGGCCGTGTGCGGGTGCCTTGCGGGAGAAGTGGGAGAGAAGGCAGAAAAAAATCAGGTGGGGTCTCCCCGAACACCATGATGCTCAGGACAAGCAGTTTTGAGGCTATTTTAGCAGCAAGTGGCGGTGGTGGCGGTTGCCCCTATGGTAGGCCCGGCTGGGGCCGTGCGGAGCACCGTGGGGAGGGCCTGTGGCCAGTCGTGACCTTTAAGGGAGGGCGCGGGAAGGATGAGCGAAGGGGCCCGAGGGGGTCCCAAAGGACCCTCTAGCGAAGACTGCCCGGCTGGTACCTGGGCGATGAAGTTCGGTTGGCAAAGGGCGGGGGCGGGGCTGACTCGGGGCGGAGCCGCTGGGTGCAGGGCAGACAGGCCCGTCGGATGTTCACAGCCTGTTGGGAGGACGGGCCTGTGGTTGAGAAGGAAGGTCAAGACCTCAGTTTCAGAGTGGCCGCCGTCCTTACTAGGACATGAGTTCACTGATCCCTCAAGGGGAGAGAGAGCTGGCGAGAGAACTGTGAACACTTGGAGCACAGAGGGGCGCACGGGGGAGCCGGCAGGAATGGACCCAGGGCTGCACCAGAGGGAAGGGCAAGACGTGGTCAGCTGACCGCACCTGGACCGGGCTTGCTTAGCCTCTGAACTGCTGACCAGCGGAGCTGGGCCCGCGCTGTGGGGACTGGCCAGGGTCCGGAGGACGCTGGGCAACAACCGTCGCCTCCTCCCACTAGGTGCCAGTAGCATCCCCTTAGTCATAGCAACGAAAAATGTCTCTGAGCTTCGCCACGTGTCCCCTGGAGGGCAATATTGCCACCCCTGAAACCACTGCTAGGGGATGACAAAGGACCCTTTTGACTTGGGTGGAAATCACTTTGATTTAAAGGTAAACTAGAACCAGTAAGGAAAAATTCCTGTTTTTAACTCCGATGTTCCTCTTTGTCCACTTTCATTTTCTGTAGTGACTGGCCACCAGATTATGCAAACCCCAGATCGCCCGGGTGAGGGGTTCAGAGCTGAAACCCCATCACAGGTGAGCAGCGGGGCCCCAGACAGCCCATAAGTCTTGACCGGATGTTGGAGGAGTAAACTACCCAAAAGGCAGTGGAGCGGGGTGGCCTGGAACCTGGTATGGTGAGAGCTAGGGTGATCAGTTGGTGGGATGATTGGTGGGACCATCTGGGGAGCCCACTTAGGGCTCGTGATCTTATTGGCTGAAGACAGCAACATGACTTTGCCTTGGCCACGCAGGGTGGGCCGTGGGGAGGCTGGTCCTCACCCTCCAGGGGCACAGTGGTCAGGGTCTGCCGCTGCCATGTCAGAACGGCGAAGTATCTGATGCACAGGTTTGCAGTTCTGGGTGGCTTTCTGTCAGGGAAAGAGGCATCTAGTGCACGGGCATGAGACGGACGGTGGAAGGAAAGTTAACTGCACTTCTGAGCAGAAGCAGCCTGTTCACACCAAATGGCAGGTGCCACAGGTAGCAAACCAGCTGGCTTTTTGTCAATAACTACCCAAAGCAAAGAAGATAGGCCTTTGCTGTGACTGCACAGCACCCCTGCGCCTGCAGGGATGGGGTCCCTTTCTGTGGTGGCCGCACATGGCCCCCTGGGCCTCCCACAGCCAGTCTCTGCCTGCACACAGAACCAGCAAACGGCTGACAGCTCACGCTGGGGGATTCTCAGGCTGCACGCAGGACACATGCAGGTTTTCAGCAGCTGTCCGACCCCCTTCCTTCTTAGCGCGTGCCTGCGTGCCTGCCTCCGGGGGAGCCGAGGAAAGGAGGGTCCTCTGCCGGCTGGAGGTGGGCAAGGGGAGGGAGCAGAGCAGGAAAGCCCACCCTTCTGGTGGTGGCATTTCTTCCTGCTGTGGCACTGGGGGGAGCTGCTGCAGCTTAGGCCTGTCACTTATTGTCAGTGGGCTCCTTTCACAGGAGGGAAAGGAGAGTGGACAGGAAAGAGCTCGGACCACTGTGACGTTTCTCAGCCTCCCGGTGACAAATGGTTTCTGAGTGCTGACTGAGTAGCAATAAGACTTGAAGGCGTTCAATTAATTACTGTTGAGCTGAGTCGCGCGGCACCCTCCCGCCTCGCGCCTCTCCTGTGCCAGCCTTGGCCAGTGGTGGCAGCAGCAGCCGCGGCCGCCTGCAGAGGGTCTGCCTGCCTGCACAGGGGCCTGCGCAGCTGAGCTGCTGCTGCTGCTGCCCACTGGGGGGCGGGGGCAGATGCCTGACCTGAAAGACAGGAGCCCAGGGGCCAGGTCCCGTCCCCCGCAAGCTCCATACCCCTCAAGCCACACGGCCTCCAAGCCTGTGCGTCCCTTCCCCAGGTTTGCTGGTGATGCAGCACAGCACTTGGAGGGGGAGAAGTGGCCGTTCAGGGACCAGGGGAGGGTGGAGTGGGATCCAGGGTGCTGAGAAGGAATCCTGGCTTTAGTGGAGGCTTGTTTAAAACTTCCGTAAATTCCTGGTGCAAATTCCAGGCACCCTAGGGGCGTCTGGGCACCGTAATTTGCATTTGAGGGGAAGGGCCTAGTTCACCTTCGCGGAGCCCCAGTTACCAGAGCGAGTTTCCCTAATGAAGCCTAGTTGACGCAGTGACGGAAGCCAGGCCTTCCGGAGGCAGCCCCGCCTGGGGAGGGAACCTGTCCTCAGGGGGCCGCAGCCTCCCCACCCCCAACCAACATCTAAGATTTGAGATTTGAATTGTCAAACAGGATTTCCTAGGGTTTAAAACTTTGTGTTTGGTTGAAGCAATTGCGCTACGTTTGGAAACTCCACCGCACCTGTGGAATTGGAATTTGGGGGCCAGGCCTGTAGGAGACACTGGGGCTGGGGCAGGGGAGGCAAGGTCAAAGGTTGGGTCTGAGCTCTCTCTGCAGTGACCCTCCACTGTGTCCTCAGCTGGAGGCCTTGCAGGGTCTCCCTGAACCTCCCTCCCTCCTTCACTGATCTGCAGCATTTCCGGGCTTCGTGACGGTCTCCAGATCTCCTGTTCCTTCCCTGGAGCACTGTCTCCCCGCCCCCTCCCGCCTGCCCCCACCAACCCTCCACCTGTGCAGCCTCATCTGCCTTATTATTCACTCCGGCCTTTCTCTTACCCACGTCCACCTGGCCCTCCCAACACGCTCCACACACACAGCGCGTTGCCCAGGCCTCAGGGAGCTGAGCCAGTCACGAGGCTCCGCACTCGCTGCTCTGCCTGAGTTAATTAGGCACCAGGACCTGCCTCTGCACCCGGGGCTTGGGGGAAAAACAACAACAAAGCTGATTTCAAAAGGAAAAGCAAACAGTAAAATTCACCGTCTATGTAGCCTTGTAATGGGTGGCAAAGGAAAAAGAAAAAGGTGACACATAAAATAAAAATGAGATGCTAAATCACTAAATTTGACATAACTCAGTTTTGCTTTTAAACATCTGCTTGGCTCCCCCCGCGTGCTGGCCACAGAAGCGACCCTGCGGGGGCGGCGCAAGGGCCCCGAAGTCATCCTGTCCTGCAGCCTACGTGTGTGCCCGGTAATCTGATTTCACGGGAGAGGTGCAATTAAGAGAAAAATGTCGGGAAAAGCTCCTGGGAGGGAGAGATAATGAAGAAAAAGGGCCGAGAAAATTGGTTTATCCTAACTAGCTGCAACTGGGAGCCACTTCTTCGGGCCTGGCCTAGTCAGGACCCTGGGGCACCACTGAAGGACACTGCCCTTACCTGTGGGCAGCTAGCACCCCCCCCCCAAAAAAAAAAAAAAAAAAAAAAAAGCTGCTCAGGAAGAACAGGGAGCACAATTGGGGGCAGTGCCCCTGGGACCAGCACTGGCCCCCTGCCCACTTTCCTTGTAGGTCAGTCCGGGGCACAGTGGGACCTTTCTCTGACTGGCCTCAAGTCCTTTTGCCACCAATTTACAAACAGATCTGACAAACTCAGATTAGCCCAACAAAAAACTGGTGCTTTTGACTTGATCAAGTTTTGTAAAAGGTTTCAGCTCCATTAGTGTTAAAGTTATTGATAGAATTAAACTGGGCCACCCTGGGTTGCTGAAAAGAATCACCCTTTGGGCCTGTGGCACTGAAAGATGCTGGGAGTAGCCCATGCAGCAACTTCATGTTCCTTGTGGAGAAACTGAGGCAGAGGGGTGCTGGGTCCGAGACGCTGCCATTGGGCAGCCGGGAGTAGGAGACCCTTAGACCTTACATTCTGCTGCCCCTCTCTGGGCACCAAGATTTAGATGAGTAACTAACGTCAGAACCCTGCAGAGCAGGACCAGGGACTCTATCCTGGACTCCGGGATTGAAGGTGCCTGAGGAGACTCCTCCCCTTGGCTGGGCTGTGACGTCAGTCATCTGATTTCAGTGACTGTGATAGGCCCCCTTTCTGTTAGGAGATGCATTTCCCCTCCACCTCAGTTTCTGCTCAGTCTCCCCACCAGAGCTTTCCTCTGAAGAGCAGGGACAGCACAAACCCAGGCAGGTGCTTTTAAGAGACCTCCTTACCAACGCTGACCAGCCCCCGTCATCAGAGCTGTGTGGCAGTCACCAGACTCCAGGGTTAAAGGGCTGCACCTGGGGGGCGTAGCTCTTCAGGAAGCATTATCTTAGTTCCAAACTGCAAAATTTCCAGTTTTTCAACTCTGATAAACATTAAGGAAAAGTGTGCCAAAACACGGAAGGGAACCCACGACAGACTGCTAGTGCCCCACACTATGTGCACGTTGCTCCGTGACCTTCCCACGTGGAAAGTTGGGTTGTAGGAGCAGCTTTGTCCAAGGAAAAGCAAATTTCCATTGAGCACATAATTAATGTAGTAAAGGAGGAAATTCTAAATACTGAGGCATACCATCACATCTGACTAACTTTATTTTCCTCCTCTTCCTCTCTCTCTCTCTCTGTCTCCATTTGAAATACCATGAAATATTTCAATTCACCTTTGTGGCCAGCTATTAGGTCTGCTTTTTTAGAGACTTTCCCCACCAGACCCCACCTAGTTGAAAGGACCAGCGAGGCCATTCAAATGCTAACTTGAGTTTAGCAGGAGACAAAGGCTGGTTGGAATGCTGGTGAGCTGGGGGTGCTTGGAGAACCTGCCAGAAAGCTCTTTGGAAAATAAAGGCAAAGGAATTAGCAGCCTCAGGTAGAAGAGGTTGGGGGGAGGGGTCTGTGTAGCCAAATCCCTTCTCCTCTGGCGCTTTACCTGGGGTCTGACAAGGTCCTCAATTGTTCCCAATGGACCCTGCGGGCACTCCCTCCCGGAGGGAGCCCGGCAGGAGGAAGTAGGGGGGGAGGGGAGGAGGGGAGGGGGAGGGGGAGGGGTGGGGCGGGGCTGGGTAACAGGTTTTCACACTCAGGTTTGTGGAAGAGCGTCTGAAAGATGGCGTGTGTTCCTAGATGTGACCCCCGCCCCCCAGCCCCCTCGACACTGGATAGTGAACCTGCGCACCGTTGCGGTGGGGACGCCTCCCTCCCGTGCAGGTGGGCGGGAGGTGCCGGCCAGGCACTGAGGGCTTTTTAAAAACTTGTTCATTCACCCTGCGACAGGGCAGCGCGCTAACCTCTCTAGTGAAAGTCCCAGCTCTGCGGGACAACTGGTCCCCCCAGAGGCCCCAGTCTGCGAAGGTAGCTCCCACACTGAGAAGCGACCCCCAAAGCCCACTGGCACCGAGGTGGGGGGCGGCGGTCCGCCAAGGCGCTGTCCCGGGACAAAGGGACCGTTTCTGCCGCAGAACCGAGCACAGACCCCTGCAAGCAGGAATTCCAACTCTGGGGGCCACCCTTCTCTCAGCACTTTCGCACTTCCAAGTCACCGGCAGGGCAGGGCACAGCGAGCCCTCGTGCAAGTGCGGGGCAGCCACCAGACTCCGGGCACATCCTGCCGCCCGCGCGGGTACTGACGCGCCGAGCCGCATCCCGGCACCCAGCCGAGTCCGCGCGCTCTGCCGCCTCCCCGGGGGGAGACCTGGCGGGAAGGCCGTGGCCAGTGGCGTTCCTTGTGGCCGCTTCCTTAAGGTTCTAAGTACCCGAGCACCTTTCCAAGCCTCAACACGCTTCACCTTTGCCCGACATCATTCTCACCCAAATAGTTCAAACCCCAGCGAAAAACAAGACGCGCGCGCGCAAAGATCCACTTCCAAATCGGGAGAGGTTTTGTAAATACGTTTCACTTCTCGGTCTTCCCCCCAGGAGCGGCGAGAAAGGCGGTTTCCGCACTGACCAAGTGACTCGGGACTGCAGCGGAGCTCGGACGCCGGAGCCCTTCCCCCTCCGGGCTCCAGATTTCAAAATTGGCTCCACCCGAGCGGAAAATGGCCGGTGAGCCGGTGAGCACCGCCTCCCGCCCCGAGGCTGCCGACACCGCGGGCCCCTGCCCCTCTCCGCCGGTTGCCCGGGCTTGCGCTGGGACCCAGACCTCGCCCCAAGTGCGCGCGTGCCGCGCTTTTTGAGGACCCTTTGTAGGGTGTCCTGATGGTCCACACGACCCCCTCTCCAGCCCATTCCTTGTTCTGCTTCGCATTTCCTTGCGCCGACACTGGCGGGTCTCTCAGCCCTCTCTTCCACCCCCAGGGCCTTGCGCAAACAGCCCGGGACCTCTCCAGCCCCGCCGCTGCGCTCAGCTCCACGCGGAAACAGCTGCGCCAAACGGCTGGCGATGCCCCGACGCGACCTGCCCGAGCCTGCGCCACCAGCCTTGGCAGCCCGTAGAGGCACCCCGAGACTCCCATACCTCCTCCGCCTGCCCTCAAGGTACCAGTCATCTCAGGGGGCCGCCTGTCGCCCCAGGAGGTCGGCTCCGGGGTTCGCGGGCAGGTGCGCACGCTGCTGGCCGCGGTCCCCAGCCCCGCCAGCGCCCGGCGGACCTGGCGGCGGCCAGGACTGGCACTCTGCCACGGGGGGCACCGGCGCCCAGGATCCGGAGGCTCCGAGTAGGCAGCGCCCGGGACGTGGGCTCCAGGCTCCGAGTGTCTCACGCGCCTTGCGCGACTTTCCCCGGAGCCGCCCGTCTCTGGAGTTCTTGCCCAATCCCGGTGCGATTCCTTTTGGCACTTGCTACGGCGCGGCAGCTCCGGCTTTGGGAAAGTTGGCGCGCGTACCTCCGAACCACATTTCGGACAGCCGCCAAAGCCAACTTATTTGAGACAAAGTGCAGAAAACGGCCGACTTACCTGTGCCTTTGGGGTGCACAGTTAGAAATCCGGGACACACCCGGGATCCAGGCTCAGTCTCGCGTCCCGGGCACCAGCTCAGAGACCTCAGGCTGTCTCCAGCCCGGTGCCAGGAGACCGTCCAACAAGCCTTTGGCCACCCGGCCGCCTCCGGCGCACGGGGGAGACTTGGGGAGCTTTCTCAGCTCACCCTGGACCCCGACTTCCCGGGATGGCGAGCTAAGCCCGCACTCTCCCACCTCCCTTCTAACCTGCCTGGCTTCCCGCTGCTCCCGCACCGACCCCAGGCTCCCCAGGCTCCCCAGGGCAACCAACCTGAATCAAAGAAAACAAGGAGAATCTGGACCGAGTCCTCCATTAGTAGCGTCGGATGGGGATGGGTCCCCTTTTGGAAGGGGACTCCGGGGAAGGGTTGCGGCGGGTGGGCTTCTTGGGCTTGCAGGGGCTCTGCTGCCGCTGCTCTGCGGGCTCCGCGGGCTCTTCGGGGTCCCCCGGAGTCTTCTCCGCGGGCTGGGGCAGCTCCTCCTGCCCGGGGCTCCTGGGCTCCTGAGTGCTGGGCTGCGTGCGCACGGGGGAGGCGTCGGGGCTCTGCAGCCGCAGGGCGTAGAGGCGCTCCGTGAGCGACTGGCGCGAGGCGGGCAGCCTGGTCACCACGGGGCCAAGCTCGTCCTCGGGTTCGGTCTCGGGTTCGGTGGTGGGGGCGGTCTCGGTGTCGGTGTAGGTGTCGGTGTCGAAGTCGAGATCAGACTCGGTTTCCGACTCGAAGTCGTAGTCGAAGTCGTTGTCGAAGTCGCTCTGGACGTCGCTCTCGGAGGAGTCGGGGCACTCCGGGGAGGACAGGTCTCGGTCGGTGTCCTCGTGCTCGCTGTCGGAGTCGGAGGGCCCGGGGAACGGCTGGGTGGCCGAGCGGTGGTGGGCGTTAAGGAAGTTGCGGCGCGGCTGGGCCGCGGCGCGCTGGGCGCGGCCGCTGGAGCCGGCGAGGGCGCGGAGGAGCGCGATGGAGCAGGAGAGCCAGAGGAGCGCGGTGGCGGCCCGGCGGCCGACGGATGGGCACAGGTCCTGGTAGCTGTGGCGAGCGCGGCGCCAGTGCTGAACCCGGAACCTGCGATCCATCCTCCTAGGCGCGCACCGAGAGGCCAACCCGCCCTCTGGCTCTGCAGAGAGCGGCTCCGGTGCGCATAGGCTGCTAGAGCCGGAGAAGGTGCCCCTGACGAGGTGAGAAGGGGCCCGGAGGTCCCAGTCCCGCCTCGGTGTAAGGGCAGGAAGGGAAGCGCCTACCTTCCCGGCCACGGAACTTTCTGAACCTCCGCGCCCTGCCTGCCCCTGAGCAGGAGGGATGGGAGCCTCCCGCTCCTGCCCGAGTCGCAGCCTCCGCAGCCGAAGTGAGACGCGGAGGCGCCTCGCTGGTCCTCTCGCCTGGGAGAGGAGCGAGGAGACAGGCGAGGGCGGGGGGAGAGGTTCTGCAAAGTTGCGCGCCCGGACTTCTGCCGGGCATGTGCAGTAAGGAGGCGGGGGCGCCTCCCGGCGAGCCGCGCGCGGCGGTGAGTCGCTGGCGCAGACCCTGGTGGGCCGGCAGGTGGCAGGAGGGAACCTTGTTTGGGAGATTTCGGCAGAGCGCGGGGCGGGGGTCTGGCGGATGCCAAGGAGCAAGGGAACGAGCCACAGGTTAGACTGCTCGGGCAGCTGGGCGGGACGCGGGTTCTGCGTCAGGTCGGAACCCCCTCCCAGCTTCTCCAGGCTTGGACCCAACAGACTGGCAGACATTTGGGGGAAATGAGGGTCTGTACATGGGTATTAATGATCCCAGCCGGGCATTTTCCAAGGGCTTAATAGTTTGAGGATGGTCATTAATCATGAAACCTCCATTGGCAGACCTGTTGAAGTGACTGTCATTTGAGCAGTTTCCCCAAAATCCACTCCCACCCCCATGCAGTCTCAATCTGCTAATTAGTTCCCAGGCGAACGAGCATCTTCCCCGGGAGGGTCCCCACGGACTGCAAGCCCGTGGGTGGCCCGCCACCAACTGCAGCTGAGGACGGGGGCCGGAACCCTCCTTCAGGGCAGTCCTCCCCAGGCCGATGGGCCCCGGGACAGACAGGTCTCCCCCATGCCCGAGTGCGCACGCATGTGTGTGGGCGCGTGTGTGTGTGTGTGTGTGTGGCCAGCAGGGGGTGTTCAGGGTGGTCAGCTGGCAAGGAAACGTCACTGGGCACCCCTGACCGCTCTCTCACAGCTTTTCAACTAAATTCATTCACTCAACAAATGTTTATTGAGTGCCGAGCTCTGCTCTAAGTGCTGCTGGTAGAATTCAAGAAAAAGGGGGAAAAGATTAAGGAAAAGATGCTCAGGTTTCATCTGCTGTGCACCGGAGCACCGGGCCACCCGGAACCCTTCCTTACCCACCAGCAGTCTAGTCCAGCTTGAGCCCTGCATGAGGAAACAAGGGGGTGGGGCACCGAACACCCCCAGGGCATGCTGTGGGACCCCGAAGGCTAAAAGGTTGGAGGAAGTGAACAGGCCCCTTCACAGCCCCAGACTATGAAATGAGCGGCCTCGAGGGAGCCCTGAGTGGCCCCCGCACGGGTAGGTGCGGCCCTTTGGAGGCTCGGGGTGCCTCCTGTGGCCTCCGCTCCTCCAGGGTCGTGCCTTTCCCGCTCTTAACCTAGGAGCACCCCTTGTGCGGTCGTAATAAGACCAAAGGTGGTAGAACTCAAGGCAAAACCACGTTCTGGAACCCACGGACTGTCAACAAGGCTGCCCTTGGGGCTGTAGCTCTGTTGTTGGCGTCAGCACGGGGGAAGCATGAAGAGGCCCCACCTCCTCGAAGTCGGCTTCCCTTTTCAGGCCACCTGGCAACCCTCCTGGTGGCGGGAGAGTCACGCCGGCACGGGACCCACTCCTGCCCAAACACCGTGCCGCGTGGAGGCTGACAAACTCCGCGTGCAGAGTCTAGAGCTGCTTTGCATGTGTTGAGGTTTTATCTCTGCATCTTGAATGTCCCTGGCCGGGCTCCCCCTGTCTATCTTACGTCTGTGTTCTGCGATTAGTGTGTCACGTCACAGTTGTGACCAGTGCAAGGGGAGTTGACTTGGCAGACCCACGGAAGGCTGGTGCCTGTGTTCAGGTGCGCTTTCCGGAGGCACTGAAAGGCTTCTGTCGTGACCGCGGGTGCCGGGATGGCTGCAGTCATCATGTGGCTGTGATGATGGGGCATTGGACAGGGGCGTTGGGAGCCAGACATTCGAAATCCTGATTGCTCGGCCGTGAGGGAGACATTTTTTTTTTTTTTAATTTGTATGTATGTATTTATGTAGGTAGCTTTTTTTTTTAGATTTTATTTCATTATTTTTAGAAAGAGGGGAAGGGAGAGAGGCAGAGAGGGAGAGAGACATCCATGTAGGGTTGCTTTTCACCTGCCTCCAGCCACAGACCTGATGGAGACCTGGCTGCAACCTGGTTATGTGCCCTGGCTGGGGAATCGAACCTGTGACCTTTGGGTTCGCAGGCCGGTGCCTTATCCACTGTGCCACCAGCCAGGGGTGGGAGACATTTTAAGGTTCTGTTCACAGTGACCAGCCTGCTTCGTTTTTGTCAGCGAGCACAGCTGTTGACAGTGGACGGAGCGTACAGACCAGCGCAGGTGGATTCGGGAGCACGTGGGTGCTGGGCAGGGACGAGCGCCCGCTGTCCCCGCCGAGGGGTGGGTGACGGCTCCTGAGGGCATGTGGGGAGACGCCCAGTGTTTCACGAGTGCTTCGTGCCTGTCACGGAGGTGGCAGCCTGGAGCTGGTCCACCACACAGAGACAGAAGAAACGTGCGTGACGTAATACACATTTTTGGACCCGGTTTTGCATTAGTCATGCATGTTCCTCGCAAGAGGCATCTCCCCCCGCAGACGGACGCTGGGCAAGGCCCTGCAGTGTGAGCCCCGGCCGCCGTCCGACGCGGCCGCCGTCCGACGCGGCCGCCCGCAACACCCTTCAGTCTGGCGCCGCCTGGGGTTGAGCAGGTGGATCTGGAAGAAACGCTCTTTAAAATGCGTCCCGTGCACGAGTGTCAAACGTGCTGCTGCAGTGAATTTCAAAAAGCAGCGAGCGGGTGATGAACGACCTCGTGTCGTCGGCGGCTGAGGAACCTGCCTGATGGCGAACCCAGTGCGGCTGGGCCGGGAGGGGCCCGAAACCGGCCGCACAGGCAGCGCAGCTGCGTCCTCACAGCGCTGCACAGAAGGGGCTCACGTGGAAGACCGTGAGGAACGTTGTCTTCAGCCCCTTCGAGGATCATCCTGTGGAAGAGGCTCTAGGGTGTCTTTTGTGTGACCCCAGAGGCAAAATTAGAACTGACGGGGGGTGGTTATACCAGGCAGGTTTCAGCTCAGCCTCGGGAACACTCTTCTCCCAACGAGGGCCCCGAGATGGAACGGCTGTCAGGAGGTGCTTGGCCCTTTGTCAGAAGCGGTCTTCAATCAAAGGCCAGATGCCCACATTTTGGAGATGTTTTCCGTGAGACTCATGAGCCGGGAGAGGGGAACCTGGTGCAGGCCGGCTCCAATTCCATGAAAGGCACTCGGAGGCCCTGGGACGGGGCTGGGGGTCCTCCGACGCGGCGTCTTATTTTAGAAGCACTGGAAAGTGCGCTGGCTCAGCGACAGGAAGGAACGTCTGGGTGGCATTTCAGGACAGGAGCAGACAGGTGCACGCTGCCACCAGTACAGGGCTCTGAGGCTCTTTGCACCAAAGCTCACTTGTTGAAGCAAAGAAATGAGTCAAGTCTGTCTGTCCATTAATTGGTCCTCTTTGCCTTCCCATCCCGAGCAGCCTTGGACATGAAAAGTGACATTGGCTACTTAGCAGTTGCGTGTTGGGTCACTTCCGTGACCAAGACCCCATCCAGGCGGTTACAGAGTGTGAAGACCTGCCACCCCACCAGGGTGAGAGGCCCCCAGTGCTGAGATGGCTTGCCAACCGCATTCGGTAGACACCACCTACCCCAGGTCCGCACGCCTGCAGGGGCTGCTGATGGCCGTCCCAGCCAGAGGGACAGTTCTGGTGGGCTTCTGCTGGTCTGACCTGAGGTTTTCTTTCCTTCTGAAAGCCCCTGGGAGGGTTGCATCCTGCCCCTCCCCCCACCCCCTGTCCCTGTGGCTGGAGCCAAGCCCTGTGCCGGTCACCCCAGGGAAGATGGCGGGTCCCATGAGTTCTCAGGGGCCTGTCTGGCTCTGCCACTGGCCCCACAGCCGCCAGCCCTTTCCGAGAGGAGACACAAGGTCAGACATGGGGGCTGCCCTGCCAGGTGAGTGGGCAGAATCGCTGGAGCCTCTTTCAGTCTTTGGAAGGGGCCCTTTGTGGAAAGGGAGTGAACTGGGGGTCGGAGGTGCTCCCGCCCCGGCTGTGGCCGCCCCTGGACAGGCCCTGAGACTTGGGCTGCGCCTGCCCTCCCCACAGGCCGGGCTCATTGCCCCGACGCCACTTCGCTGTGACTCAGGCTGCGCTGCCTGCGATGGGTTGTCACCAGTAGCAGCAGTGACAACCCCGAGCTCCTCATTTCGTGGTTGTGGAGGAAATGGCCATCTTTGTGCCACGCCTGGGTTGTCTGGGCTGTGGTGGGGACATCGGGGCTCTCGGGGCTCTTCGGTCTGCAGGGAGGCAGGGTCGCAAACAGCAGGGTCCTGTGCAGAGCCACGGAGCCGTTGTCTTCCTGGGGGTGGCCTGGCAGCCCTCACCCTGTGCCCCAGCGTCTCCCACGGGACCAGCCCCGCCCTGTGGCACAAGGCGGGCAATTTCTCAGCCCCTGGACGCCCCGTTTCTCGGGCAGAGCGCAGGCTGCGCGCCCAGGCCCTCCATGGGCTTCTCCCTGACCGCGCCTTGTCCAGCAGCTGGGCCAGGGCTCCGCCCGGCTGCCTAGGCCCAGCTTCCACACCGGCTTGTGCAGCTCACTCCTCGGCCTGCCGGGACGTCAGCGTCCAGAGAGGCCCGCAGCCCAGGGGGTCCTCGTCTCAGATGCCCCCTGTGCCCTGAGCCCCCACCTCCTGCCCTGGCCGGGGGCTGCAAGAACCGCTGCTGATGGCCGGGGTGACTCAGCCCTCGGGCCTCCAGCTCCGTGGTCGCGTCTGTTCCGCTCTCCTGGCCTCCCACCTGCCCCCAGCCCCTGGCGCTGACGAGGGCCTCGGCGTTGTTTTCCTCATCCACTGAGGCTCTGAGTCACCGTCAGACTGGTGGGGGGCGAGTCCAGTGGTGTGTCACGGCTCAGACACGCTCGCAGGCACCCGTTCCGCTGCAGCTCTTCAGAAGCTGATGAGACCAATTTTACATGTCTAGTCACTGAGGCTGTGGGAGCGCGGACCGTGTCTGCGTGAGCACAGGAGTGGGGAATTGACGCAATTATCTCCAGGCAGATGACTCGGGCCCTGTAATCAGCCCGCCCGATGGCCAGGGCGCCGGTGCCACTCACTGCAGCTCTGCTCTGAGTTGGAGAGAACTCGGGGTGTTTGTTGTTTACTGCACTTGCTTTGTTTTACCAAAAGGCAGTTGGTGTTCTGGCGTGTGTGGCTTGTCAGGTTGCAGGACCCTGGCAGCCCGACAGGTGTGCTCCGGGGCACCTCTGGGCGCTCTTCTTCCCACCCACCCCCTTCCCTTGCCCGCCAGGCCCTGAGGATGTTGGCCCCCGGCGACTGACAAAGTCACCTTCGTGCCCAAATAACACAGGTCTCAGTAGGGCCCAAGGGGAGACATGCCCATGTACGTTAAAGAAAACATCTGAGAGTAGAAGAGGGAAGAACAGGTCTTCTTACGATTGGAAATGAAAACATGTAGGCTGGTGATGACTCCGGACCTCCCATCCCACCTCCATCCGCGGCTGTGGCTAAGAATCCATGTAAACAGGGAGTTTTCCCTTGGCTAGTCTAGCAGCGGCCTTGTCAGGCAGCCATTGCGCCCTCCCAGCTCTCGGGCGGGAGGAGGAAGGGAGGCCAGTTGCAGCAGTTCGGAAGTGGGGTCTGCGAGGGGCCTGGCTGGGGAGCCTGGGCGAGAGGAGTCCAACCCGTTCTGGAGGTGCTTCCGACCACCAGCACCCTCGGAACAGGGCTGGACGCGACCCTAGGAAATACACGGCAGTTACAAACCGGGAGTTTTTTAAAGACTCAGTAAATCTTCATCTTTGTCACTTTGAAAATTATGTTGCTTCATTCACTTTTAAAAACAGAGACCAGGAACCTCCATCCACACTCAGGGGTGAGAGGGTCCGGGAAACCCCTCCGTGCCTGCAGAGGCCGCGGCCGCGCGTGTCTCAGAATCTACAGGGTTTCAGAGCACCTTACCCTTCCCGAGTTCTGTCGTGACCTGGCCGATGTTTTGACTGGAATTGCGTTGTCTGTACGTTAAGTTGGGAAATGCTGTCTTTTCTGCGTTTAGCCGAAAGCCAGCAGTGTGATCTCTCTCTTCACTTCCTTGAGCTTCTCTTTCTCCCAGAAGGATTGGTGTTCGTTGTAGAATTCGAATATGCCGCACGTGGAGTCCGATGTGTGGCCAGGCATCCTGTTTCCCAGGCACTGGATCCTTCTGTTGCTGTTGTGAACAGGCTGCTCGCGTTCCGTTTCCAGGCTATTTCCTGTCTGTTTATAGGGGTGGCACTGAGTTTTGTGCATTCTTCTCATCTTCCACTCCTTTTAGAACGGGCCGTTCACGAGGCTGCCAGAGGCCTGCGGGAGCAGACGCCCGCCGGAGGGTTTCCTGGACGGGCCACCAGCAGCGAAGTGAGAAGAATCGAGGCGTCTTCCCTTCAGGCTGCATTTACTCTGGGACGGGACGAAGCTCCCCGCCTTTCGGTATTTCAACGTCATTGATTTTATTTTGAAACGACACTGGATAGTAGTTGGGGGTTTAAGATGTTAGAGGGTTTTTAAAAAGTTTTAAAATTGTATGTGTTTATTTGGCTTTTAAAATGACTTGACTTACTATGTGAAAAAAATAAACCAGTTGGCAACCCCGGTCGGCTCCTAGTTGCTTTTCAGATTGTACTGTCTGCAACCTTGACGTCGGGGACGTCCCGCGGGTGCCCTCTTGGACCTGACAGCTGTGTGATATTTGGTAACTCAGGACTTTGTGTATTTTAGAGTAACTTTTGGTTTATTCGTTTGCTTTCTAATTAGTCGCATCGTTTAGTTCCTAGTTGTCCTTTCGTCCTCTCCTGGTGCCTTTGCGCCGCGTCCCCTGAAGGTACATGGGCGAAGACCACCGCCCCTGGGGGTGCAGGGGGCCCCTCGATGGCTTCTTTCTTTAAAGGGGGCTCCTTAAACGTCTTCTCTCTGACAGGATCCGGGTGGGATTTACAGAACAACAGTGGTGCCCTGGGAAAGGGACTCAGCCGGAAGGCAGGGGTCAAGGTGAAAAGTCAGATGTGGGACCCGATGGGCCGCCTGCTTCACAGCTGACCACTGGTGGCACCTGCCTGGCTTTTGTCTCCTGGGTTTCAAAATGAGGTCCTTCTGGGGTCCAGTCAGACCCACCTTACAGGGTTGTGGAGACGGTCAAATAAGCAAAGAGATGAAAAGTGTCCAGCAGTGGCCGGTAACAAGCAACCATGGAACCAGCAGCTCCGCTGTCCCTGCAGCTGCCACCGATGATGGCGGAGGTGGTGATGGGACAAGCTGAGAGGCCAGAGAGTGGCGGAGAGGCTTGGGAGGCGCCCAGCCGGGCAGAAGGAACCTAGCAGGCTGGAGAGGCCGGGCCAGGTGGGTTTTCTTGACGCGAACTCCCAGTTCTCAGTGGCCCCTTGACGGAGGGCCGAGAGGCCGAGGTTTGCTGCGCTGATCTTGGCTGAACCCCCACGGGGCCGTTCGCCGCCAGGCGCCAGGGGCGTCCTCAGGCTCAGGTTCCCCTCGGTGCGTCCGGTGGGGGGTCTGGAAATGATGGTCGTCACACTCGGCGCAGCTCAGGCACTGGGAGAGCCGAGGGGCGGCCCAGACCCGGGCGCGAGACAGTGTCTCCGGCACCGGTGGTCCTCGCGCTGGGGGCTGGGGGCTGAGGGGCGGCTCCCGAGGGCGGGACTCGTGGGTTTGCAGGTGCTGCTGGGAAACATGACTGGGAGGACAGCTGGCAGAGGTGGGCCGGGCGGGCGCACCGTGATGGGTTGCACGCAGGCAGGACAAAATGCCCCCCTGGAGCAACGTGAAACCCCTTTCCCAACAGCCCGGAGGTGCTGTCATCAAGTTGTCAGCTTCAAAGTCCCTCTGGCCACCGGGTAGGAAAATGGAGTTGAGGCAAGGCTGGAGGTGATGCCAGCTGGGTCTGGAAATGTAAAAGCGGGGGAGGCAAGAGTGGCCTCCCAACAGGCTTGGTGACGTGATGGGGGGAACTGCCCGAGGGAGGGTGACACCGGGATCTTTCAGAGCTGGAGGGGGTGGGAAGGGCCGAGGTGGGGAGGCGACCCCAAGTCCTCCCCACAGGTGCCCCGAGTGCCTTTGGGCTGCGCAGGAGGAGGAGAGTCCAGACCTCAGGCAGGAGAATCTAGCTGTGACGAGGGCACCGATGTCCCAGACTGAGTGCCAACCCAAGGCGTGTGGATAGAAGTTGTCCTAGAGGTGGGCGGGGCTTGGGCCGTGAAGTGGTAGCTCCGCTGTTGTACACTGAGGGCCTCAGAGGGGTTGGGACCTGCTAGTTCCCAGCACAGTCCCCTGTTGGCCAGGAGTGGCCGTCGTCCTGGCTCGGTCCCTTTCCGTGACATGCCAAGTGAGACTTCATGCAGAGAGGGGTAAGGGCTGGGGCTCGGGCGTCCACCCCTTGATAGCTGACCTGTTTTTGGTCAGCATCCACCATTCGGAGTCACGTTCTCGTGGTCATTCCGGAGCTGACACTGTGCTGGCCCCTCAGTGAAGCTGAGAGCCGCTCGCGGGGCTGGGGACAGCCGTCCACCTTCCCGACCACGCGGTGGCGAGGGCGGGGCAGGATGAGGCCAGCAGCACTGGGCACCTGCAGCGCCGGGAGGGTGCGCCGGGCACACCAGGCAGCCAGGGCTCGCGCTGCTTGCCGGCCCTGCCCCCTCCATCCCTCCCTAGTCAGCGGCCAGTTTCCATAGACATGCAGGTGCAGGCCACCTGGCCCTGGTGTCGCACGAGGGTCAGAGTCTAAGTTGTCGCCCGAGTGGGACAGCCCTGAGCAGGAGAGGCCGCAGGCCTTCCTGGCCGCCCGGTGGGCGGGGGTGGCTTCGGGACTGGCGACACCACACCGTCATCACGGCGCCGGTGGCCGATGCGGGTGCCATGACAACTGTCAGGATCTCTCGCACATCTAAGGGGTGCTCCTTATTGCCCCCCGGTTCCCTTAGGCCCCTGTGGCGCAAGAGGGTCTCCCACTGGGGCCCCGTCAGGCTGCGAGTCCCGGGGTCCCTCCGGGAGCCGCGAGGGGTCTGCAGGAGGCACGCAGAGCGAGCTCGGGGCCGGGCACCGTGTGCACTGCGCCTCGCCCACCGTCGCCGCGGTCCAGGACCAGCCCGGCGCCCACGTGGACAGCGGACACAAAGCTGCGGTGCGTTGACACGGGGAATAAGCACCCACCGCCCGGTCGTGAAAGGGGACATCTTGCCCTTTGCGGCAGCACCGATGGCCCTGGACAGTATTGTCAGCCAATCAGGGAGACAAGGACACAGGATTTCACGTCTACGTGGATGCTAATGAACGAAACAGACCCACGGACGCGAGGACAGGCTGACAGCCATCGGAGCAGAGGGGACTGAGCAAAGGGAAAACCTCAGGCACGGCAGGGAGGCGGTGGCCGGCGAGGAACGGAGGCAGACGGGGCAGAGAGACTTGACGGGGGTGGTGACCGCACCACAGCGTACAGACGCCGTATGGTGGAACTGTACCCCCGAAACCCACGTAATTTTACTAACCAATGTCACTTCCATAGATTCAACTAAACTAAAAAACAAACACACACTTGGGTTTCTTAATGTAAATGAATTCAGTTGTTCTTCATATAAATGACAGTTAGGCCGTTTGGCTTCTAGCTAAGTACCTTAAATAGATGTGAAGACGACTATAGCTCCTTGTCCCTTGTCCCTTGGGGACCGCCTTGGCCACTGCCTTGCTCTAGTCCAGCATGTCCCCTCCCCATCTGAAGGGCAGGGGCTTAGTCTGTGCACCTGCCGAGGGGACAGTGTCTGGAGCCCTGGGGCGCTGGGACGGGGTCTCTGCTGGGCAGCAGGCTTTTGTCCCCAGCAGAGACCCGCTGTCCCCGACGTGAGCCCCGGCCCGCACGGCGGGCTTAGCTGAGGAGTGGCAGGGTGGGTTCTGGTTCCAACCAGCTGGAGCTGATCGCATTTCAACAGGACCAAGTGACTCAGGGCCTATTTTCTCCCCGTGACATGTGCCTTCCAATAATAAAACCGACAGATGTAGGTGCCTCGAGCTGCCTCCGCCGGGACATGTGCCGTCCCTTCACGTCCGTTCACAGAGGCAGCCAGGAAACGGCTCTTGGGGGCTTTCACCCCAACCCTGGGCCTCCCTGGAGCTGCGCCCCAACCTCAGGGGCAGGTCCCAGCACCGCCTGCAGCCCCCCACTGACAGCAGAAGCCTTTCCCTTTTGGGGGGTACGGTGCTGGAGTCAGGTCTTCTGCGCCTTCCTGTTCAAGGGGGGCCGGACGGGTGCTGGGGTCAAGGGCCTGGGGCGCAGCGACACAGCCAGGAGCTGCCACCATTGGCCACCAGGCCTCTGTCCGTCTCCCTCCCTCATGTACAGGTCGAGAAGCGCCAGGAGTTCCCCGCACACACCAGGTCCGCCTCAATCATCAGTTGGATACTTTTTTCACATGCGTATTTTTAAACTCATTGGGGGAATTTCTGAGCACAGTGGAGCGGCCCCAGAGGCCCAGGCCCGGGCACAGCCCAGCGGCAGAGCCCTCCACCCCCACCCTCTTCCGAGGGTCCCTGGAAGCAAATTCCAGAAGCCATTCCGGGGAGCCCCACCCTGCCGGCCTTGCTGGCCAGCTGCTCAGGGCCAGGGCGCCGGACTCCTGGGGCCCTGGAGCCGCCCGAAGGCAACAGCCATGTGAGGGGCCCCCGGGGAAGCTGGGGCTTTCCCCAGTGGGTCTCAGCTGTGCTTCCCACCGGGACGCACGTCTGCAGCGCCCGGAGCCCGAGTCAGGAGGGCGGCAGTTGTCGCCACCCGTGGAAAGTTGGCCGCGCCAGCTGCTGGGCCCCTCGGCACTTTATTAATAGCAGGGCCCCGCGGGGCGGCAGCCGGGGCCCCGGGAGCAGAGGGACAGCTGGGCCGCCGCACCTTGCCCTGCCGCTCACGCCCGGAGCGCATGCCGCCTTCTCCTTGTAGGGTCAGGAGCGGCTCAGGCTGGACGAGGGAGCCAAGTTCCGGCGCACAGTTGGGGCGCAGGGGCGCCCAGGCCAGCGGAGGGGGGCTGGCAGGGGTGAGAGGTCAGCGGGGCCCCCAGGCCCAGAGGAATTGGTTGGACACTAAAGCCTGTGGTTAAGGCCCCGGGTTTGGGGGGCAAATAGAACTAACCTCAGCCCCCACGGGCCACCCCATGCCCTGGGGCAACGCACGGACCTGCCCGGCTAACCAAGGACCAGGGTCCCTGGACCTGGCGGCCATCGTCCGATGCCAACGCTGATGGGGGAGCTGTGGCGGGGGTGGAGGGGAGGCTGCCCTCCAGGCCTGCGCCCGCCCAGGCACCTGGGTTTTAGCCGCACAGGACCCTCCACGAGGCCTGAACCACACATGAAGCCCCCCGGGTTGGGTGTGAGGTTCCACCAGGAGCTCTGGAGTGGACCTCGCGGGCCTTGGGAGCCTCTAGGCGCCTGGGCCTGCCCCCCAAGTCGCGGTGGCCGGGGGCCGACTGCCCCCTGCCGGCCCGTCGCAAACCCAGCGTGGGGGGGCCGGGGGCCACCTGGCCTGTCACTCCGCCCGGAGCAGGGCCTGGCCCCCCGATGGCATTTCCACCTGCTCCCCTGCCGGCAAGGGCGGCTATTCTTATCCCAGAAGCCACAGGGCCTCCTTGACTTTGCAGTGACATTGGTCTGGGAGGCCTGGCATGGAGGAGGCAGGGAACGGGGTCACGAGCTTCTGTGGGGCCTTGGCCAGGCTGCGGGGCCAGCGACGCCCCTTCTTCCCTTCGCCCCTCAGTCGCCCCAGCCAAGCGGCCGCACCCCCCGCGCTCCCCCCGCCGGGAGGCCCGAGTGCAGCTCTCAGCACGGAGGGGGGGCGGCTGGAGGGAGCTGCAGGTCCTCTCAGGGCCGAGGGCGGCAGGACGGTCCCCGGCGCGGCTCCCTGCCCCCGCGGCCCCCACGCGCGCCGCAGGCCCCGGCCCACGATGACGCCCCCGCAGCCGCCTGTGCTGGGCCGCGGGCACCTGCGGGACGGCCGAAGGGGTCGCTCCCTCTTCGTGTGTCCCTTTTTCACCCCGCGGGTCTCGCGGGGCCCCCCATGCCCTGGGGATCAGGGGAACAAGTCAGTTCATTCCGTCTTTGTCTTACAGGGAAACCAAGGCACAGAGGGATCAGACAGACGGCCGATGAGCTGAGACCAGGCCCCGTGTGGCCGCCATGGGCAGCCGGGGGAGCGCGTCCTGCGACCCCCGCCGGCCGCAGGGAGCGGGTCGGGGCGACCAAGGGCCCTGGGCACACGGGGGCCCCCAGCTGCGGCCTGAGCCCGGGTCTCCTCCAGGGCCGCCCGCACGGGGCGGGCGGTGGGAGCCAGGCTGGCCGGTGGGCTCCTGCCCTCTTGTGGCTGCGCGAGGGCGCCTGCCACCTGCTCCAGCCCGAGGGGGAGCTTTCCTTCTGAGGCCTCTTCCCTGGCAGAATAGGGGCCCTGGCCCTTCCAGAACCTTCCCCAGAAATGTGGGGCTCTGCCTGGCGCACGGGCGGCCTGGGGTGGCAGCCCCGGAGGTGGGCGGGCTGTGACGTTGGCCGGCGGTGGCGGCAGACCCCACGGTGCGCGCGGCGGCCGTGCCCCCAGCACCGCCCCACCCTCCGCACACTCGCAGGGGCGCCGCCGTCGCCACCCTCGGAGGCATTTCGGGTTTTAGGGGTGGTTTTCCCGAGATGAGGGAGGTGAACCTTAAGAGAAGCCGGTGCCTGGAGCCGCTTCTCAGCCCCCTAACGCATGGCCAGCAGGCGGGGTGGCCGGTGGTGGCGGTTGGGGCACCAGGAGGCGCTCCCGGGGGCCAGCCCTGCGGTCCTGCTGTCCCCGCGTCCCGTGGCAGCCCCTGCAGGCCCGGGCGGGACGGGTGCCCCAGCCCCTCACCACCAGGTGGCGCAGCTGCCGAGGCGATGGGGACCACGCGCAGGGCGCCCATCTCGGGAGAGGCCGGCGGGAGCTTCCTGCGCCCTCTGGCCCGACCTCTCCCGGCCCGGGCTGCACCAGCTGCGTCGCTCCACCTCCATCAGCCGGGCCACCCGCTGCTTTGGTTCCCACTCGGGGTCCCAGCTGCACAGGACCAGCAGGGCGCGGCCCCTGGACGTCCAACCCTGTCCGTCCAGGACCCTCTCTTCGTGGTCAGCACAGGGGCCACAGGTTTAAAGCCATGGCCGCTCCCCTCTTAAAACTGTCCTATCCTTTTGCAAGAGAGACCGAGCCAGACACCCCGGCCTCTGAGAGCTCCTGGCGGCCCCGCCGGACAGCGTGACCAGCAGGGCAGCACAGGGGACCCTCCTGCCCAAGAGGCCGGCGGGAGAAGAGCCAGGTCTCCACGCAGGGCTCCTGGGCAGCCGTTGGGGGGCCCAGCTCCCTCCCTCGGCTGGAGTCGGGTGGGGAGTGCACCCTGGGGGTGGTGATGAGCAGGACAGGACGGTCTCGGCCGAGAGACCCGCATCAGGGTGGCGGCGGCGGGACGGACACGGAGGAGGTGTGGCAGCTGGAGCCTGCGACGGAGGAAGAGCATCAGGGACAAACGGGGGACAAACGGGGGACAATCGGGGGACAAATGGGGGACAATCAAGGGACAATCGGGGGACAATCGGGGGACAATCGGGACAATTGAGGGACAAACAGGAGACAGTTGGGGGACAATCGGGGGACAATCGAGGGACAAATGGGGGACAATTGGGGGACAATCAGGGGACAATTGAGGGACAAACAGGAGACAATTGGGGAACAATCGGGGGACAATTGAGGGACGTCCCCAGCACCCATGGGTGTCGGTGGGCCACACACGGACAGGTCACCATGCAGGACGGGATGAGAGGCTGGTGCTCCGCCTGCACATGTGACACTTGTCAGCGAGGGGGTGCGGCTGCGGCAGGGAGAGGGACACCAGCGCCCGAAGCTCCAGGACCGCAGACCCCGGGCGGCCGCTGGCCCAGGACAGGAACGCGCTCCTGATCTTGTGTCCCCTGGTGGTTAGAGGGTGGAGCCTCACCGTGGTCCCTCGTGCTGGGGAAGCACACGTCAGCACCAGACGTTGCGGCTCCCACCCCCTGCGCTGGCTTCATGGCTGTGCCTCCCGCTCCACCCCTGGGAGACGTCCCCTGGGCCCAGGCGGGCGGAGGGAGCTTCGGGACGCGCGCCGCTGGACCCGGGAAGGTTGCGATGCTGAGGGTAAACAAGTCGTGCTCTTGAAGATGGAGGGTCTGCCTCCCCCCACCCTTCCTGCAACCCTCTCCGGACTCGGCTGGTGCTGAACCGCTAGTGACGGCAACGTGAACACGGCTAACTGAGGCCAGCCCCCCGGGCCACTTGCAGCCAAACAGGGACACAGGTGCACTGGGGACCCCAGGAGCACATGGCCCGTGGCCGAGTGGAGCTGGCCCTTCCCGGGAGGTGGCTGGCTAAGGCCCCAGGAGGAGGGAGTGGGGAGACAAGACCCAGCGGAGGGGAGGACCTCACGTGCAAAGGCCCTGGGGTGCCGGGCTGGGAGCCAGCGTGCTGTTCTCCTGAGAGGTCAGGGTGCAGTGACTTGGTCAGGGCAGGGAGGGAAGAACTCAGATCTGCCTGCCCGTCAGGGACCCTGTGACAGAGGCTCCGCGAGACCACCAGGGGTCACGAGGGAGGGTCCCCTCTGCTTGCAGACTTGGGCTGGGTGGGCCGGGTGGGCCAGGAGGCACCAGGATGGAGCGGGAACCCACGGAGAAGGAGTGGAGGCTTGGGTGGGGGTAGGGGGGACAGTGAGAGCAGGACACAGCAGGCCGTCTGCCTCGTCACCCGTGCGGCCACACCGCCTGGTGACTCACCCACCCCCGTGTACCCCGCAATGGAATAAACCCATGTGCTTAAACCTCCAACTGTTCTCATTTATTCATCTTTTTTTTTTTTTTAATATCTGAATCTCAAAAGAAACCGAAAATTTACACAAAAAGAACCTAGACAGTAGATTGAAGCGGACGTGTGCTTATCTGTTTTCCAGGAGAATTGAATTAAAAACAAAGCGCACGAACACAGCCTCGGGACTTTTTCCGGGTGCCTGGAAGAAATCACTGCCCCACCCCCGCCCCTCGCAGGGCCGCCTCCTCCCGTCCTGGGTCCCTGCACGGACAGCCGGGCGGGCAGGGCCCTTTGTAGCCCTGTGGGTTCGCCCCTGTCCCAGTTCGATGATGGGGAAACTGAGGCTCAGAAGACTCAAGCAATTCGTCTAAAGCCGTTTTAACGATCAGAGTTGGGCTTTGACCCCCTTACCCGCTGTGACACTAGGACCCAAAGGACACAAAGGTGACCAGCTTTCCTTGACTCTCGGACATTGGGCACAGACAGGGCAGTTGGTACTTGGTACCAATGATCCCCGTGGTTCTCAACCAGGAGCAGTTCTGTCTCCCGGGGGGGCGTTGGGGAGCATCTGGGGACACATCTTCCCAAGTGGTGGGCCCGTCTGAGGAGCCCTGTGCGGCCGGGCCTGCGCCAGGGGCTGCGGAAGGATGCGCAGGGGAGTGGCTGGGAAGAGCCTGCGTGGAGGTATCTTTTGGTAAAAGGATTTGGGTAATTTTTTATTTCCCCCCCTATGTTTTTCTGTACTATTTGAACTTTTTAAGGAGCAAGGTACCCGTATCATTTCTATCATCTGAAAAAGAGCTGTTTTCATTTTGCCACAATAGGAAAGGCCTCCAGGACTTAGGGGTTCTGATCCCGCGCCCCCCTCGCTAACCATCAGGAACAGCCCCCCGGAAGGGGTGCCCACCTGCACGGTGGGGAGCCCTCTGCCTGCCCTGCGCTACGGAAATAGAGAGCAACCTCGTCCCGCGAGAACCCCGAGCTCAGGAGCAAGATGGTGGGGAGAGCTGGGATACGGCTGCTTCCCTGTGCGCCCCCCTCCAAGGGGACCAGTCCGTTTCCTTGGCACAGATGCAGGAGGCAGGGCCGGGAGACACACCGCGGTCTTCTGGGTGCCAAGGGCTGGGAGACAGAGATGGGCCCGGCGCCCTCACCCCGCGGGGCGGGAGGATGGGTGCTCCCTCCCCCCAAGGCCGCATCTAATCCCTAGACCACTTTCCCGTCACCCCAAGGCTGGGTGGGGGCTGGCTTCCTTAACCAGGGCAGCGCTGGCATGTGGGCGGGTGATGTTCTGCACCGCTGGGGAGGCACCCCGGCACGTGGGACGTTGGGCAGCTCCCCGACCTCCGCCCGCTGGACGCTACTAGCACCCGTCCTCTTGCAGGCCCGACGGGCCAGCAGGGATGTGCGAGGCCGTGGCTGGCGCAGAACCTCCGGCCAGGCGTGCCCGGGTACCCCGTGTTTCCACAAGATGGCCTCGGAAACATGGCAAAGGCTGTCGAGTCGTGCCGAGTGCTGCATTTCCGTGTCGCCGCCCGCGTTTCCACCTTCCCCTCCTCTGCTCATGAGTGCGATTCGAGGCAGCCCCTGGGGGGGCCCTTCACACCCCTCCACGTATAAAGGTCCCCCAAGGTTTTTCCTACACATACTGACCGGCGGGCCGGAGGGCCCAGGCTCCCCCAGTGCACGGACCCCCGCGGGCTGCCGCAGGCACGAAGCACGACTGCGCCTGCCGCTGAGGAAGATGATGAAATAGGACGGGTCTGGAAATCCAGCACCTCCCTCCCTTCCCCATCTTGTCAAAAATCCCTAATTCCCAGACAACCCAGGTGGCGGGTGAGCGGCTCAGAGTGAATCCCCCCTTTCTGAAGATGGAGGCGGGACACGCAGGGTGACTCTTCGGAGCGCCTGTCCCCTGACCTTGACCTCCCGGGCCCACACCTCCGGCCGACAGGCATGGGAACACGGCAAACCCGTGGAGATAACGTCCTGAGACGCGTGCTCAGTGTGCGGCGTGGCGCTGTGTGCCGCCTGCCTCCCCGCAGGCCCGCGGTGAGGGGCGCACGGGTTTATCCACTGGAAACAGTGACAGCAGAACAATGTGGCTCCCTGCCGTGGGGCTGGTTACCCGAACCCCGGCCCTGCCTGCAACGGAACAGCCACAGGCACAAACCGGGCGCCTGTGCAGGGACAGGAGAGGCCCGTGGCGCGCTGGTGGGCGCCCGGGAGGTGTTTACGCTGGGCCACCATCTGTGTTTATGGAAAGTGAGGAAACACGGAAGCGCTGGCACGTAGGCAGCCAGGGTGCTGCTGGGCTGGCCGGCTCCCAGGAGGGGACAGGAGGCCGCGGCACGGCCCCTGCACACGCCTCTGTTTTGATTTTTGAGCCAGAAATAAGGGCTCTGAAATAAATACATGTAATTAACTCTCCATGAGGAGGAATCGTGCGCAGCACTGGCCTGTTAGGGAAAACACACCGGGGGGCAGGGAGGATGAATTCCTAGGGTGCGGGCCTGGCCTCTCTCTGGGCCTGGCTGTGTTTCACTTGCCAGTTGTTTTCTAAGGATTCTCCGCTTGGCTAAGATCCTGCCATCACTTGGTATCTTCCGAATGGCAGCGTGGCCTCAATATTCTTGAGCTGTGGGCTCAACACATCCCAGGGCTCCGTCCCCCCAGGGGGGTCAGGGGTTGGGTTGATACACGGGTGGTCAGCAGCCCGGTTAGCAGGGACTTTAAAAAATGTATTATTTTCTACGCGTGGCAAGCGATGCAGAATTTCCCGTTCACGGTGACAGTGTTAGAAGTCATGCCAGAGCGAAGCAACAGGCAGAGGGTGCGGGCCCAGCTCAGCCTGCAGAGCCGCACACCCGGGACGCACCGCCCCACCCCGGCTGATCTGGGAGACTCCCGACCCCCCACCTCCCGGGGAACAGCCGAGCAGCAGCCCTGCTGAGAGCAGACGCAGGTGCGCTGCGGCAGGTGGGTGGGGGCAGCTCCCCCGAGTACCCCAGCTCCTTTGCTGGACCTCTGGACCAAACGGACCCCCGTTTCCATTGCAGCCTAGAATGCGCTTTCAGTCTGCTGTCAGCCATGCTAACCGCGCTGCAGATCCTACGCCGGCTGGTAGGAAGCCCCAGGGATCCAGGGGGATTGGCTGGATCAGCCCTCGCCTGCAGCCCCGTCTCAGAGAGGCCCTGGGGGCAGGGCACCCCGCCGAAGGCCTGTGGTTAGCAGGTGAGGTGGCCACGCGGGGCTGCTTGAATCAAGGGGCACCAGGCTGCACCGTGGGGAGCTGCCCCTACGCCAGGCAGCAGCAGGGCCTCGCTGGGCCCGGCCGGCAGGGGCGGGGACCACATGGGACGTCGCTGCTGCGCTGAGACAGCGCCTCCCGGACCCCCAGTTCCCTGGCTGCTTTCGGGACACCCACAAAATCCCCGAGTGTCTGCTCACTTGGAGCGGTCACACCCCGCTGTCCAGTTCATGAGCCCCAAACTCCGGCTTCTTCATCATTTTCTCCTGGAAAACCCAGTCAGTCCTCCCGTTCAATTCTGATTTACAACTGAGCTCGGGAAAAGGCAAGTTCTTGGAGAAGCAGGGTTTCTGGAAGGTCTTTTGGAGGCCCCTGCTGCAGTGCTTCCTGTGCGCAGGACCCTGCTTTTCAGACAGGAGCGGGTAGCCCACCAGCCGCGGTCTGCTGCCCGGAACTCAGTCACGTCAGTCTTCTGGGGAGGGGGCTCCCCACCTGCTGTTTCCTGTTACCTGGCCTGGGAATTATACCACCTGCTGCCCCTGCTTTCCTGGGGCCCTGGCCCGGTGCCAGCCCGCGAACCCCTCTCCCCGAGCCAGCCCTGGGGTCACCCGCGGGCCACCTGGACGGCAGCAGGTCTGGCTGCTTCCCTCTGCGTGCGAGCGCAGGGCGGAGGGGCTTGGTGACACACGCACGTTCCCAGGACCTCGGACCTGTTGATCCCGAGTCTCCAGGAATGGGGTCCAGGTCTGTGTTCTTATTCAAGGCCCCCTCCCCACACCAGCCTGGGAGACAGGGGCCTGAGGATAATCCCAAACCGGATTCTTTTTGTGATTTTACACCTAACCATTAAAAAAAAAAAAAAAAAAAATTTAATGTCCTCCAACAGTCACATATAAATCCTCCCAAATTTTTAATAATTAAT
The DNA here is from genome assembly GCA_004026585.1 of Noctilio leporinus. Lineage (NCBI taxonomy): Eukaryota > Metazoa > Chordata > Mammalia > Chiroptera > Noctilionidae > Noctilio > Noctilio leporinus. The sequence goes on along the minus strand of PVIW01004220.1, from coordinate 97,809 downwards.
ATGTTCAAATTAGGATCCATACAAAGTCTACATATTGCATCTTAGAACAGCTCTTCCCCTGGTATGGGATTCATCTTTGAAAAAGATGTAGGCGGAGTGGAGGCGGGGTGCGGAGCAGCCCCCCCAGTTCGCGAGGGGGGAGCGGAGAGGTTCCCACCTCCCTGCGACTGGCTCTCACAGCAACTTGAAGCTGTAATTATACATGCAAAGTGAAGCTAAAGTTTCAGAGAAGTATCTGGAGAATTCAAGTCAGAAGAAGCACATTCGCCTGAAATACCTAGATAATTAAAGAAAAAAATATATTCATTGCATAAATTGCTCATTAATTCACTTCTCTGCCGGGCACATGGCTTAAAAGCAGGCGTCTTGATTACTCCAAGCTGCGTGAATCCTCACGGGGCGGTTTCTCTTTCCCTGTGCCTGGGGCTTCACATTTCCTTCCACTTTTAAAGAAAAATCATAAATGAAGTTGTCCCTTTGCAGAAATGCGTTTCAGATTTGGCTTGGCACAACAAATCCTCTAGTCGGTAGAATCAATTTAGGTGCACTATTTCTTTTCTTTATAGCTTTTATTCATTATCTTCAGAGAGAAGGGCAGGGAGGGAGGCAGAGAGGGAGAGAGACATCCATGTGTGGTTGCCTGTCGCCTGCCTCCAGCTATAGACCTGGCTGGGGACCTGGCTTGCAACCTGGTCATGTGCCCTGGCTGGGAATCGAACCAGCGACCTTTGGGTTCGCAGGCCGGCACCTTATCCACCGTGCCACCAGCCAGGGCTCTTTTTCCTTTTTAAGCACACATTTTGAAATCAGATGCCTTCCTTCCAATTCCCTGGAAATGCTAATTGTTTTCCCTTCACATTTCAAAGTTACGTTGTGTGTGGCTAACGGCTCTTCAGAGTGACTGAGGAGGGACTGTCCCAACGAGAGGGAGGGCATGAGAAGTGGCGACTCTAAAAAGCAGGCCACTGATTGGGAGAACAATCTATAATTTATGTATTTCCTTAAAAATATTCAAAAAAAACACTTGGAATGAATAAACATCCCATTCTGATGGGTTGATTTTTCAAGACCCTACCCTGCCTAATGAAACTTCATGAAGCCTGTCTGTCCCCCCTCATCCTCCTGCCTGTGCCCCCTGGGACCCTGGTGACATGCGGCACCTTAGCCTCCGCGGCTGCGTTTCCCTTTAGCCGCCGCCCGGGTGGGTGCGGTGTGACGAACGGTGGCTTCCCTTGCCAGCCTTTGCCAAAACAGTGAACCCTCGTGCGCTGCTGGTGGGAAAGCAGCCTGGTGCAGCCCCTGTGGGAAGCAGCGTGGGGTCACCTCAAAAATTCACCATCAAACTAGCTGCTCTATGACCCCGTGATCCCTCTTCTGAGAGTTTATCTGAAGAAACCTGAAACACTGATTCGAGAAAACACACCCGCGCCCCTGCGTGCGATGCAGCGTTATTCACAACCTCCAGCGTTTGGAAGCGGCCCAGGTGCCGGCAGCGGGTGAAACAGCTACGGGACGCTCGCGCTACGGGACGCCGGCGCTACGGGACACTCGCGCTACGGGACGCCGGCGCTACGGGACGCCGGCGCTACGGGACGCTCGCGCTACGGGACGCTCCCGCTACGGGACGCCGGCGCTACGGGACGCCGGCGCTACGGGACGCTCGCGCTACGGGACGCCGGCGCTACGGGACGCCGGCGCTACGGGACACTCGCGCTACGGGACGCCGGCGCTACGGGACGCTCGCGCTACGGGACGCCGGCGCTACGGGACGCTCGCGCTACGGGACGCCGGCGCTACGGGACACCCGCGCTACGGGACACCCGCGCTACGGGACGCCCGCGCTACGGGACACCGGCGCAGCGGAACGCGACTCAACCGGGGAAGGAAGGACACGTGCGGCGTGGCGGCACCGCGGGTGGACCGGGAGAACATCGCGCTACGTGGAACAAGCCCGTCAGGGAAAGACGGCGCCGTGCGATTATTCCACGCCTGCGGAGCATCTGGTGAACCACCGAACTAACATGCAAAGTACAGACAGACGCATAGACGGGGCGCAGGCTGCTGGCTCTGCGGGTGTGGGGTGGAGGGACTGAGCAAAGAAGAGAAAGAAATGCACACGAACACCAGCGTGGGTGGAGGTGGGAGAGCGGATGGGGCACGACATGGTGGTGGAAAGAAATGTACGATGCACGTCTGCAAACAAAACACCGCGCAGTCTCTGCCTGTTGGCTCGAGCAGAGAGCCGAGAGCCGTCTGCAGTCTCTCTCTGGGCTGCGTGTTACCCACTTCGCGCGGCTGCCCGCTGCACAAAGCCGGGGCCCCCGGACGTCCTCTGTCAGCACACCCTGCGTCGACGGCGGCCAACGAAGTGTTTCTGGCGCACGGGGACACCCACCGCTTTCCAGCCGGCTGGCGCGCTGACGGCTGTTTCCAGTGCTCGCTGAAGGACACGGTTCCCACCGTGGGAATTTTGCAGGCCAGTGAAAAAGTGAAAATAATTAGAGTCCTTAAATAATTGGCCACTTTTCATTTTACCAAGAGAGGGTGTTAAAAAGCAACCACCTTGAAAGGCCACTTCTGGTCAGAGGAAGAGCCGCCGAAGGCCCGCCCGACAGCGCCGTGAGCAAGGGCTGGCCCTCAGGACCAGGGGTCCTCCCACCAGGGCCACCAGGGCCACCAAGGCCTGGGCCCTCCTTCGGGGCAGGCGCAGTCCGGGGGCCCTGCCCTGGGGCAAATGGGTCCTGCAGCCCGCAGGTCCACCCTGTTTGCAGGGGGCCAGCCTCACCATCCAGGGCCCACCACACCGGTGCCCCTCACCGGATGTCACCCCTGAGGCGCTCCCCGCCACGCCCCAGCTCAGGTCTGGCAGGCGGCTGGCGAGTTCCACCAGAAAGCAGACCTGCAGCTCAGGGAGAGGCGAGTGAGAAGAAACGGGTAGAAGAGGCGGCCCCGTTTCGCCTTAACATGCCACAAAAGCCACGCACCACGGAGGACACGTCCCCAGTGACCCACTGGTGCCGAAGGCCGTGCCGAGGCCCCGGCCACACATCAGCGTTCCCTGTGCCCTCCCATGCTGCGCGGGCCCTGGGAGCCCACCCCACCTCCCGTCCGGGAAGCACCCAGCGCCCCTGCAGCCCCGGCATGTGCTTCCTGCTGTGCAAGGCTGTGCAGGGCTGTGCCCGCGACCACCACCTCGCCTTCCTGTCCAGAAGCTCTGCCGAGAGAGTGAGGGCCACCTGGATTTGATCAGTCAAGAAAGACCACGTTGGCCCTGGCCCTTACGCCTCCCATGACAACAGCCTGCCGAGCCCCAGCCGCCCCCGTGGCCTTGCAGAGGGTCCCACGGGCTCCCGAAACTGCCTGCGGGCGGGGCCGGGGCCGCAGCTCGTACTCCGGGCGCTGGAAGGCCAGGCCAGGCCCCGCACGCAGGCCCGCCAGCCCACGGTAGCAAGCACAGGACAGCGGCTACGCGCATTTCAGAGAAAGCAGCAGCCTTTTTCAGGATAAGCCTGTCCCACTTATTTCACAGGACAGTCGTACTAAAAAATTACCTGTCGTTTATCTGACATTCCAATGGCATGGGGTGTGCTGTTTCTGACCTGCAACCTGGCCAGGGGTGCCCCCCTCACAGATCCACTCTTACGGCCAAGCTGACCCTCCTCAAAGAGGGGGACCACCCTCCCCTTCCTCCTAACTCTGCCCAGGCCACACCCTCTAGTTTCCCGAGCCACGTGGTGATCTAGTAAACGTAAAGTTACATGTATTTCCTCTAAATTGATTTTTATATATTTTTATAGCATAAGCTCTTTTCTTACTCCAACAGAAACCCATGCTTATTATTAAATTAAATCTTGGAGCCCCGGCAGGTGGCACAGTGGGTAAGGTACCGGCCTGTGAACCCAAAGGTCACAGGTTCGATTCCCCAGCCAGGGCACATGACCAGGTTGCAAACCAGGTCTCCAGCCAGGTCTGTGGCTGGAGGCAGGTGAAAGGCAACCACACATGGATGTCTCTCTCCCTTTCCTCCTCCCTCCCTCCCCTTCTCTAAAAATAATGAGTCAAATCATTTTAAAAATGTATTAAAAAATAAACAACCTAAATGTTGGATGAAATGGGTACTGCTCGGGTAACCCCATCCTGCGCTGGACACCACGCCCTCCCTCAGCTGGGGCGGGGCCCCCAGTCCCCACAGGGCCGCGTCCTGGCTGCTGCGGCCCGCTCAGGTTGCTGCCGTGGGCACCGCCCGCTCACCGCACTGTCGCTGACGCCACGGCCCCAGCCGACCCTGACGCCATTCTTCCCGGGCTCCTGCAGCTGGGGGCGCCTTGCTCAGAACGTATCAATTAAAGAAGTTGGCTTGACTGTAACTTTTCCCTTTTACTGAAGCAACACATGTACAAGGTTTGGGGGGACCAGTGAACCCCAGAATTACTCAGTATTTTCTGTCCCCCTTGTGGGACAGGCAAGAGCCCCCCTGGGTCGGCGCGCCGGCGGGTGTTGTGGTGAGAGGCTGGCTTGTCTCTTTCCCGGCGGGTGACTCTCGGGTGCACCTGCCCACACCTCACCGGGCGCCCAGCAGCTTCTGACCGAAAAACGGCCTCCCCCCGTGTCCCCCCTCCCCACTCGCCAGACCTCGTCTCGAGTAACTTTTTAAAATTTCCCTGGGTGAAAAAAGTCCTCAAAGGGGAATGTTGTGCTGATGTGGAAGGCGTGAAACCGTGAACAGCAGAAGCACTAAAAGGCACCAACGCTGACGAGTGCACAACTGCCGGGAGCCGTGGACAAAGCCGCAACGGGTACTTTTGGAGGGTACAGCACCTTGACGGTGACTGGAGCCTGAACACGGGAGAATAAACCATCTTCCATAAACAGAAGGAGACACGGCCCTTGGCGGCCCTCCTGCTCCCTCAGCCTCTTCACACGGCCTGGGTTGCTTCCGACTTACCTGCACCTCGATCCGGAGCCCCTGCCGGGGGCTCCCAGCTCCTTGGGGTCCTCTGACCTCCTGCGCTCAGCTTCCAGGTCCTCGCCCTGGTGGTGCTCACTCTGGCCAGAACGCGCACCGCCAGGCTGGTGAGCAGCGTGAGGCCCCCCAGCTCCGAGCTGCCGCGGTGCCCAGAGTGGAGCAGCCAAAGGCCTCCTGCCCCCTGAGACCCGGACGCGCCCTAGGTCCCGCCCCATCGCACATTCACGCCAACCACCCCCAGGTGTCTACCGGCTGCCCCACGGGTGCTGATGGGGGGAGAAACACCTGTCCCGCGCAGCCTCTTCCAGGCATCAGGTGAGGCTGCCTCGGGAAGGAGGGCGGGTGACCGCCGGGGCAAATTCCGACCTGCTCAGCTCTTTCCTGAGAAGGTTCTGGGTGCCCAGCCCCAAGCCAAACACCCTGCAGACACAACGGACAGGGCTGGGCCTTCCCTGAGGACCTGACCTCTGCAAGCAGGCGCCACACACGTGCGGCGGCAAGTGCCCAAGGCGGCCAGAGGACGGCCACGCGGTGGCCCCACCGGACAACGGCCCCGCCCCACCCCTTACTGTGCAGCACTGTGAGGACGCAGCTGCGCTGTCTGTGTGGCCGGTTTAGGGCCCCTCCCGGCCCAGCCGCACTGGATTCGCCATCAGGCAGGCGCAGCCCCTGGTTCCTCAGCTGCCGACGACACGAGGTCGTTCATCACCCGATCGCTGCTTTTTGAAATTCACCAGCATCGGGTGGCTCTCTAAACACACGCACATGATGCATCTTAAAGAGCATTTCTGCACAGATCCAGCGGTGGAATGGTGTCTCAGGGTGTCCCCCCGGGCCCCCTGGAATGCACGTGGCTGTGTGGCTCTGTGCTGCAGGCACCCGGGGAGCTGTCCTTACTGTGGGCTGAGGGGCAGTTCCAGCAAGACCCCCGGGCGGGGCTGTGGAGGCGCCAAGCCTACAGTGCTGGGTTTCTGCCTTCCAGAACGTGGCGTCCAGGCAGGGCGCGGACACGGGTCCGTGTCTAGTTCAAGTGCAGGGTGAGAGGCGGAGCTGGACCCACCCTGGCTCCGGAGAGGGTTCCTGCGGGCCTTGGCCTTGTAAGGTGTGTGACCAGCAGCTCCGGACTGAAAAGGAGCATCTGCAGATGTGGGAGAAGCAGGTGCCTCCAGGCCTCGCCCTCACCTGCCCCAGGCCCGACTCCCTTCCCGTCCCGCCTCCGTCGACAGATCCTCGTCCAGCCAAACTCTGGGCACAGTTCCATCCCTCACCTCCAGCCCCACCCCGTGCGCCACCAGGATGCTCCTGCGGGGCCCTGTGGGCACCCTGGACGGCAGGGCCTCCGAAGGCAACGGAAGCCTCGCTCTGCTCCCGGCCCCCCTGACAGCAGGGGAAGCCATGACCCATGTCCTGGGGCGGGGGCGGGTTAGTAATAAAGTTATCGCCTGTTTTCCACTGCAGTCTCCGCATTTTCATTCAGGTGCTGGCGGAGGTGGGGAAAGGGGCTGGCGGGGGAGGAGGGCGGGAAGCGTGTGGTGCGCACGGGTGGGCTCCAGCCCCGCAGGGCAGTCACGTGCTGTCTGAAGCCAACGGTTCCTCCTGGGCATCCCAGAATCCCAGCCCCAGGGCAAGGTGCGGGAACCCCCGGGCCCATGCTCCTGCCTGAGCCCTGACAGCTCTCAGCAGACCCCCAGAGTCCCAGGTAGCCCAGGTCGCTCCCGGAAGCTGGGGCCGCCCAGAGGACAGCTCCTGGGAAGCTGGCACCACCTCCACCGTCAATCAATCTGTCACTTCTTCACCCCACCCCCGTCCCCCCAACGACATGTCCTGGGAACAAACAGCTTGCTCTTGGTGCTTCAGGCCCCCGGCTTCCGGCCACACCAGGGCGAGCTGGCCGCCCCGGCCTTCTGCAGTTTTCCTGGCCACCCTTGCGTTTGCTCCCCCATCAGGAACCAACTTCCCCTCCCCACTAACAGGCTCGTTGACCTGTAATGCTCTGCTGCTCCGGTAAGAAGGTTCCCCGATGACCCACTGGGTCATGGAGATGCTCCGGCAGCTACAAGGCTCCTAGATCAGCCCCCCGAGTCCAGGAGGGGGTGCCAGGCCACTCCTGCTCCTTCTGGACTTGAAGGGCATCTCACCCACCCCGTGGGCTCTCGCCCGCCCCTCACACCCCCGCTCCGGGTCGGGACGGAACAGGCCAGGATGGGACCAGCTGTGGAGAGGGCCCGGCACCTGCTGAAGGCCTTCTGCCGCCGGGCCATCTTCACGGGGGTCCGGAGGAGCCCCGTGCACAGCAGCTGCTGGGCAATGTGCTCTGTGCCTGAGGAGCGGTTTTATTTTCCTTTTTGTCATTCTGTATTCTAACTAAATTAACATGCTGGCTGTGAAACTTGGCTTTTAAAAGTTCCCTAATTTGTAGACTGAGTCACTAATACGTTAGACGATTTTGCAGAAGTCTTATTTTAAAAGGTGGTGCATTGCCAAAGCAATTCATCTTCTTTCTGAGAAAATTTCAGCGGGAGGCTGCTGTCATCTTAGGGCCCGACTCTGTTTTTCAGATCAAACTAAGCAACACTCCTAACACGTTCCATGAAAAATTACACAAAATCCTGCAGCTTGATTCTCTTTTTCCCCAGGGGTTGTAAAATACTCTTTTTTGACATCGTACGGCTTGTTTTTGATTTTTACTCAGCTTTGTTCTCATCTGTGGTGGGAACTGAAGGAGTAAGGAAGGTGTGGGGGGCTCCAGGGCCCCTCAGGAGGGGGCCCTGCCATGAGCTTTGGTGCCTGGGGACAGGTGGTGGGAAGGGATGCCCGCTGCGGCACAAGGACAGAACCTGGGGGGACATGGTCCCTTCTGAGGCTTCTTGGGCCCCCTCGGTCAACTTACAGAGGGGTGTGAAGGGGAGATTTTCAGAGGCGCTGACCGTGGTTGGGGACAGGGTTGTCATGGTAACGTAACAGGAGTACCAGCCCCACCATGCTCCCAGCGTAAGTAACCCCAGAAACACAGAGGAAACGCCAGCATCTCCTGTCACATCCTCCTGCACGGTTCTCCCCGAGGGCCTCCACCGCACCTTGCCACCACCCAGTTTGTTCATCTCATTCTTGCAAAAGTGCCAGCAGAGAAGGACGTTCGTCCCAGGGGTGCGTCCCAGGTGCACAGGGCTCTGGGGTTGCCAAGGGGAGAAAGGCCGCTCCCGGCCGCGCAGAACAGGCTTCGGGACAGATGGCCCCAAGTGCAGGGCGTGGTGCACGGGGAGGCACAGGCTGGGGGAATGGGGAAGTGGGGACTGTGCCCTGTGACAAAGGCTGGGGGCAGCGGGGAACACTGACAGCTGGGAAAGCATCCAGCTGTGCTACGGAGGGCGGGGTGGGGCGAGGGGGGAAACTTGGGGAGCAGAGCAGGAGGAAGTCGGCACGGGGATGGACAGGCCTTGGCCTAAGTGCTTAGTGTCGCTGGAAAGCGGCATTCTTTGCCGAAAAATCAGCCATTTCCTCCCTTGCTCTGCTTTTTCCTGGCTTCCTCTTCCAGGCCGAGGTCTTCATGTTCCTGACCAGAAACTGGCCCCCATGGGATCACGGGGGGCAGCCTGTTACATCCGCCCGCTCCCCCGAGAGGGGAATGGTGATCGGGCCTCCGCAGTTGGCAAGCTGGCCGCTGGGTTTCTGAAGTCCCAGGAATGGTTAATGGAACGGGCACATCCTGCGAGGGAGCACCTGTCCCCCAGCCCCCACCCCAGGTGGCCCTCGACAGTCTGCGGGGCCAATGGTGCGCCCGGAGGCCAGCGATGGCGACCTCATGCCTCACCGAAGACCCACTTGTGTCCCATGGACACGGCCAGGGAGGCCGGGAAAGGCAGCGTCCTTCCTTTTCCTCCTCCTCCTCCCCCCTTTGAACAAGCTACCAAGGAGATGAGCAAGGCCAGGTGGGGCTCCAGGGAACAAACACTCGGCTTTCTTCTGAGTCACCGTGGGCACGACTTGATGATTCACTTCCTGGGACTTGTGGGGAGCTGAGCTTTTGCTGTAGGACATTTTATTTTTTTAAAGACGCATCAGCTTTGGTTGGTTTCCACTCAGCTCCAGACCTTGCCCCCAGAAGCCCATGGAGAAGGACGGGCCTGCCAGCCGGCACCTCAAACAGCAGCCCTGTTTAGCCTCTGCCTCCCGTGGCCACAGGGGTGCACGCAGGTCCCTGTGCAGCCACGGGAGGCTGGCAGAACAGAGGACCCCTCTGGGGTCCCCCCAAGTCCAAGACCCATCCAATGGTATCTGCATGGGAAGAGGGACTGCTCAGACTGGAGCACCACACAGGCCTTGCTCTCCCCCTCAGAGAACTGGTCTCTTTCTTGCAAGCACCCTGGGTTGAAGCACACAGGGCGTCCGTAGGGCTACAGAGGAGCTAATAAGGTGGCCCTGTTTTTTTTTGTTTTTTTTTTAAATTTCATTATTTTCAGAGAGAGGGGAAGGGAGAGAGGCAGAGAGGAGAGAGAGACATCAATGTATGGTTGCCTTTCACCTGCCTCCAGCTACGGACCTGGCTGGAGACCTGGCTTGCAACCTGGTTATGTGCCCTGGCTGGGAATCGAACCAGACACCTTTGGGTTCACAGGCCGGCACCTTATCCACTGAGCCACCAGCCAGGGTCAGGATGATTGTTAAATTCGCTCATCAGGTGCCACGATGGATCTCTGCATTAATGGGTGGCCTCGTTAAGAGCCCGCAGCTCAGAGAGGGAGACGTCCTTGCAAGGGGTGTTGATGTACATATTGTGTTATAAAGTAACATAATCAAGCAAAGTAAATGACCTCCTCATGATCCGCTTTTTATTCCTTGCTTGTCAAAAGTCATCACTGTAGGGAGCATTCTCTGCCTCCGTTGTTGCAACACTGATGCCTTGGTGCCTGCTGAGAGCACCTCCTAGAGCAGGAAATGGGGGACGGGTTGGGAACCATGGGGGTATGACACAGTCCTGCTGATAGGCTGGGTCTGGAAGCAGTCACGGTCCTTCCTAACAGCGAATGCTGGAACACACCTTCTCTTGGAAGTGGGCAGGTGGCTAGGGGGTAAGTGGGTCTGATCATCCAAACCACATTTTATTGGAGCACGGAGGGTGGGGTGCACAGGTGAACATCTCAGGTGTCTGCCTAACGGGCAGCCCTGAGAAACCAGGCTTCTGTCTCGGGGAACCCCAATTCAAGATGTGCTTTGCTCAGCAGAGCCAGCGGGCAGCCACCTTGGTCCGCCCGGCTCTGGAGGGGACAGTGAGCTGGTCTCCGAGACCCACCCCCCCATCACACTGGTGGCCAGAGCCCCTCGCCAGGACCCTCGATGGTGGGCTGCAGAAGGCTTGGTGGTATCTCATCACGTCTGGGCTTGAGGTGACATCCCATTTCCTAGACTGTAGCTCTTTATTATTGTTTTTTAACAAGGAAAACACCAACCGAACGAAAGGAGAGAGAAGGCATCATAAACCCCGGTAGCCCTCATCATTCCCAGCAGGTCTCAACGCACAACCAGGCTGGCTCCATCCGCCCCCCGCCCCTGCCCGCGGAGTATTTCGAAGGGAAAGGCAAGCGTGTGAATGGTGCCCTGCAGCTAACAGGGAGGCACTCTTCAAAAAAACATGAAGGCAATACCACTTCCACACTCGTGAAAGGGAACAATCCCTCAAAACCACATACACAACCTGTGTCTGCATTTTCCTGATTGGCTCATAAAATTAAAAGCCTGTTTGTTTCGGTCCCAGTCCAAATACATCCACATATTATAATTGGTTGCTTGGCCGATGGACCTTCCACGCTTTTATTCTGTGGATTCTTTTTCTGTCTGTGCAATTTATTGAAGGAATCTGATCAAATGCTGTGGAATTTGTCTGCCTTGATTTTGCTGATTGCATCCCTAGTTTTATTTCAAATGGAGATATTCTAGTTCTATTGTCTTCTCTATTAACTCAACGATTTCCACCAGGATAAGTATTCGCTCATCAACTTTTCAATTTCCCTGAGGTGTAGCTTTCAAAAAAAAAGGGGGGAGGGGCAAGAAAAATACTTGATTTTTTACAACAGACTTGGTTTTTGTAGGACTCCCAAGCTTCCCGGTGAGTCTTCAGTGTTTCCACCCATTTCCTCTGCTGCCCTCCCAGAGCCTGTGCTGTGTGGCCTCTGGCCCTCAGGACGCCTCTCTCCCTCCCTTCGGTCTCCCTCCCCCGTCTCCTCCTCTCACTGCAACCCTCCAGCGTCCTCCTCACTCGCTCTCATTCCCCCCACGTTGCCCCTTCTTTGGAAAGTGCAGCCTGGCCGGCCTCAGGGGCGGCGCCGGCTTCGCGGGGCACCAGCCACCCGCAGCAGACCTGGCCGGTGGGCCCCGCGCACGTCTGCTGCCGGGGCTTCTGAAGCAGCTCCCGGCATTCTTTCAACTTTGTTTTTCAAAGTCCTTCTCCTGACCCTGAAATTATATCCAACATCTTAGTCATTCCATATAATTTCAAAGCAGTATTCACAGAACATAGATTCAAGAGTCTTTAGAAAAATAATGAAGACAAGAAGAAAATTGCTCTTTCCTTTACAGATTACCCATGGAGAACTACAAGTACAGAAAGACAATCAAATCTCATTAAGTGCTCGCATCTCCCACACTTTGCCGAGAAGCTGATGCCACTCTGTCCCTCTGTGAGCCCCGGCGGGGTGTGCGGGGCCCTTCACGCCGGGAGCTTCTGTCGGGGCAGGTAATAGAGAACCCGGAACATGCCAGGTGCCATTTCGGTCTCCCTTCTTCACCAGCCTTCTCTCCACTTCACCTTCTCAGAGTCACCCAGACAATACTAAGCGAAGAAATACAGTTGCCAGGTTCAAAGACTACTTTAAAAATCTAATTTAAAAATGCTTGCATCAGAGAGAATTTTAGTTCTGAAGCATTATCCTGATGGGGTGAGGGTGGAACAGAACTCTCAATAGATGATTTAAAACCCAGCGCTTGAGTTAGATACCAAGCTGATTGGCAAATAAGATTTCCAAATGTCTCAAATAAAGGCCTTCCAAAATTTGGATTTTTTAAGTGAGCACTTATATAATCTGTTCTTTGGGGGTGGGGGTATATCCTTTGTAACCTAGGAAATACCCATTTTCTCAAACACAGGCTGCGCTGTACATGTGAACTGTGGAAATAGCCAGTTTTCATTAACCTTGTCTGATTTTTACCTTTTCCCTGAGTTCTGTCCCATGAAAAATCCACTTTTTCCCGTTTATCCATCCAACCATCAGGCGTGTGGTTGGAACCCCGGTTCTGTCTGGGCCCCACATGGGGTAACAGGCTGTCTCTCGGCTCTGGCGCCAGGCTCCGAGCAGGGAGGGCTCCGTGACGTCCAGAGCTCCCTGCGGCGCCGGGGGAGGCCACCTGTGATGGGACAGGATGGAGTTGTGGTGGCGGCTCACGACGCTAACCTGCAGGTACCTACCCTCCCTGGGTGGGGCCGTCTCCGCCTGGGGCCAGAACTCCTTCCCGAGTCTTCAGAGCTGGCCCCCGTCTTCCTGGGACTTCCTTGCAGCGGCAGTATTTGTGGGGAGAACAGACCGTCGTGGATAACGCAACAGGGAACAGCGTGGGCAGGATGCCCCCAACTTTATCCTCTGCCAGCCAGGACTGAGGTCCTGCTCCCAGGCTCTCCTGCAGTGGGAAGTCCTCCCTCCGTCCCAGCACCAGGAGCCCAGGAACTCCTTCCTTGGCAGGAGACATTACCACGACTTTCTCTTTAATTACATTACCTTGACGTATAACTTCCGTACAGTGAAAGGCTGAGACCCTAATTGCTACACTCGTAATGGGTGGGCAGGGCACTTCCAGGGTCTGGGACACGCTCCTCGGGTGACTCTTCCTCCAGCCCACCGCTGGCCTGGAGGCTGTGTTGCCACTTTACGACACTAGGACGCCATCTCAGTGGAAGCATCGGACGTGCTTTCAGCCAGTTGGTGGCGGTTGCAGCGGACCGTTCCTTTCCACGGCTGCGCCCCTGTCTGGTGACCTGCGAGCTGAAGACCACCTGGGCGTTGCTGGCTGGGAGCTGCTGAGCATGAAGCCTCATGGACGTTTTTGCACAGGGCTTCTGTGCACATATGTTTTCATTTCCATGCAGTGGAGGAGTGGAATGGCTGGATCTTGGGGAAATGAACATCCAGAGTTGTAAGAAACCACTGAATGGCTTTCGAGCAGTCACACTAGCTTCTGCAACTCCTCAAAGCCTTCCCTGTCACACACCATATGCTGGCTGGGTCCCCCCGTGTGTGCCCTCTCATTCTTGCGCTCAAAACGTTCATGGAGCACCTGTTAGGGGCCAGGCAGTGCTCAGAGCACTAGGAACTCAACAAGAAAAACGGAGCCTGACCTCCTCCCAGTGGGCTCTTTTTAAATAAGAAACATAAATCTGTACAGGCAAGCAAAGGCCCTGGAGTATCCAAAGCAAACCTGAAGCAAGAAGAGTGGCCCCAAAGGATGATCACTGGCTGAGTTCAAGACCTGCCATGAGAGTCATCAAACTCGGGCGCCACTGGCGGAAGGACAGACCCCGGTCAAGGCACAGAAGGTGGAAAGAGCAGCCTTTGGTCTGTTTGTTTGTTGGTTTGTTTGTAGGTCTGTGGCTCAATCACTTCACCTCTTGCACCCAGCCCTCCACACCCCACCGCTGTCCGTCTGTTATCTGCCTGTTTCGTTTGCTTATTTTGTTCATTCGATGCCACATGTAAGTGAAATCACATGCTCTTTGTCTTTCTGATTGGCTCATTTCACTAAGCAGAACGAACAGTCTTTTCAACAGACAGTGATGGGACATTTTGGTGTTTTCCATGAAAAAAGCCTCAAACCCTAAAGCACAAAATCCCCTGTATCCATATTTCATATTGTATGTATCCAGAAATGGACTTGAACTGGATTATAGGTCTAAAGGTAAAACCCCACACTATTAAACTTCTATTAAAAAATAGGAGAAACTCTTTGTGACCTTGAGTTGGGGAAAGAGTCATTAAATAGGACACAAACAGCATAAGACATAATAGAAAAAGTTAACAAACTGAACTTTATCAAAATAGAAAAACTTATGCTCCCCAAGCAACACTGTTATGATGGCCAGAAAAGGCCACAGGCTGGAAGAACAGACGTGTGAGCACATGACTGAGAGAGGTGTGTGTGCAGGTACGAGGTCTGTCCCGAAAGCCTCCGCTGCGCCAACGGTTCTAATTATACTGACGCTGGCCCAGTACTTCTGGGACAAACCCCGTAGGTAAACACTCTTACAGATCCACAAGAAGAAAACAGCGCCGCTTTTTAAGTGGCCAAAAGACATAACAATCAGAAGAGGTAACAGCATATCTGGAGGGACGCACAGCATCGCGAGCGGCCAGGGAGCGAATGGAGGGGCGACATCACACCGAGCAGAACCGCCCGGACTGAGGCGACACGAGCCCGGGAACAGCGTGTGCAGGGAGCTCGGAGTCGCGGACGCCCACTCTCCCTCGCCGCAGGGGGAGCGCAGAACGGGGCAGACACTGCAAGTTCCTTATGAAGTCAAATGTACGCTTCCGGTGCAGCCCAGCCAGCCCTTCCTAGGCATTTACACAGGTGAAACGGAAATGCAGTCCCACCAAGTCCCTGGACGAGGGCTCATGGCATTTTTGCTCATGATGCTGGGCGGACACGCCAGCGTCCGTGACCAGGTGAGTGGGTAAGTTGGGGCACTACCGGAGGGTGGCTCTCAAAAGCATTCTGCCGCACGCAGGTGTGACATGGTGGCTGGTGCCATTTCCGTACTTTGGAAAAGGAAACGCTGTAAGGACTGAAGACAGATGGCTGGTTCCCTGGAGGTGGGGGAGGGGACTGGCTGCAAATGACACGGGAGTGCTGAGAATGACAGGCACATTCTGTGTCCTGGCCGTGGCGGCTACAGGACTGCGTGCGTTTGTCCAAACTCAAAGAGCTACACGCCTGATGAGGGCACCTTCCCCAAGTGCAGGCTGGGCCCTGATAAGCCCGGCTTTACCAAAGACGCCGGCCGACAGGTCTCTGCCACTCTCCTGTCCTGTGTCCTTCAGCTTGTTTGTTTGTTTCGGTATCATCAGAGATTTTTATTTAACTCATCGATTCATGATGGAGCCAATGCAACGTCACACCTGGTCCAAGGGGCTTTAAAAGAGACACGTGTTCACATGGGGCAAAGGGCTGCTTAAATAAGGTTACCGACAATGGGCGCGGAGCCTCATCTATCCGCAGGCAAGCAACGGTCAATCATATTCTAACAAACGTAACATGTTTATAACGGGAAAAGAATCATTTGCATTAACGTCAGCTTTGTACAACTTGCAGGGCAGAGCGGTCGAATACCTGCCAGAGAAGGACAGGGAAAGACAAGTCCACGGGGGAGCTGGCGGCAGCACCCACAACGCGTCTCGTTCTACGATGACCTGTGGAAAGCGTGTTTGTGTCCATCAGGTGACACTGCCATTGCTTTGGACCCACCTCTTCACTCTTCCAGGTCCTCTGTGCTCGTGGTGAAAAGCGGTTTCTGCTTAATGTTCGGTTTGTGCTCTGCCCAGTGTTTCCTGTGGAAACACCACAGATCCATGTCTTAGGTGCCAGGTATTTGGTGGCCTTTGGGTACATCACACTGCACAGAAGCCACCTCGACCGGGAGTGCACCGTCTGGCTGCCTGGTCACCTGCGTGGCGGTGTGGCTGCTGCGGAGGCCCCCCGGCGGCTGGGACGGTCCTCCTGCGCAGGCTGCCCTGTTTCCCAGCCCGACTGTCAGGAAGGTACTGCTAAAACCAACAGTCACCTGACAAAGACTTTTTCAAGGATGTGTTTACCAAAGGTGGAAACGGAAAATGGCCCTCCACACGCCACGCATGATGCCGCCTGGGCTTTCTGGAGTAGCTTTCGATGTGGACGTGCTCTGGCCTTGCAGGGAACCAGGAGGGCCAGGGAGGCGAGCCACAGAAAGCAAGCTTCATGGCCTTGCTGATCACCCGGAATCGGCTCGGCCCAGAGTGCCCCACTGACCCGGGGTAAACATGGAACAAGGTGAACTCCTGCCTGCCTGCCTGTCCGGTAAATGAGCTTATACTGTGGTGGTGACATTGTCATCACCAACCCACCCCATGGCTTCGCTGTGGGGGACAGCGCAATGTCCCTCAGTGTAACACACCTGAGGACCCCATCCTTGTAACGGCTGAGAGGCCTTCTTGCATAAAACCACAGATGGCGAGACTGGGTGGCGCATTCAGACGTGACGCGGGGACCGCACACGGCAACACGGGGAAGAGCCACACGGCTGCCCACGGCTGCGCCACCGCTGGCCGCGGTCCTCATCGGCGCACGGGGCCCCCAGCCGCTGCGTCCCCCACACTGTGCTCTTGGGGAAGGGCACAGTCCCACCTTTTGGCTGAACAGCCAGAACTACACTTCTGGGTGACGACCACACACACAGCCACCACTGCAGAGACAGGTGGAAGGTGACACTCGGGAGGCCACGATGGGGACAGCAGGGCATGATGTGGCTTCTCTCTCACCGGTGGCAGGTGTGCCTACACAGCGGCAGTTGTTCCCCGTCGCCCGCCCCGGCGGGTCCAGTTTCGGCTGGTGCTGCACAACAGAAGGGTGCCGGCCAGGCGAGTCCCCGTTGGGCCACCGTGCTGCGCAGGTGTGGGCCGGCACAGCTGTGCAGTGCCTGCGTGTGGCGAGCAGGAGAAGGGCACAGGCACAGCAGAGCAGAAAGAACGGTGCATCAACCCCACCCCCATCCCAAGACGTACAGCTGTTTCTCTGCCCCCTGCTTTACCCCTATTTGCTTGTGTGAAATCACTGGAAGACCAGACACCAAGAAGTCGCCTACGTAACCATGCTATTACCAGCTCATTCTAAGAAAACGGACTGAGTCCCCAGTATCCTTGATACCCAATCGACATTCCGCGCCCCCAGCTGCTCCTGAGTAGCGCAGGCAGCAGTTATCGTTACTGTTATTACTCGGGCCCGTCCTCGCGCTGCATCCAGCTGTTTTCTGGACTTCTCTTTAAAGGCAACTGAGAAGAGCCTGGCACAAACCGGGCGACGTCCACTCTCGCTGCGGAAACCCAGTACCAAACGGAAAGCAGAGGCTGTGGGACGTCGGCACTCGGCCCGAGACCCACACCCAGTTGAGTGAGGGGGGCGCGGCGCCCCCAGGCAACGCCTTCTGGCCGGATGCTCCCGGGGTGCCCCTGGCGCGGGCAGAGCTCCCCCGCGAATTTCTGGCAGGAGGGGGGGGGGTGCCCTGGGTGCTGCCTGGCAGAGCTGCAAGTGGCTGCCTTTTAGGAATGAGGGAAAGGAGTGCCCAGAATAAAGGCAGCCCATTTCAGGTGCTGAGATGGACAGGAGGAATCTGTAGTCTAAGGATGATGACACGGTAGAGATCAGAGAAACCTGAGCCTACCTTCCTTCACCCTTCCCTGGAGGGAAGAGGAGCTGGGGCTCAGAGTGGGTCGCCTGCCTGGGGGGGCTCAGCCATTTATTTATACTCAAAGCAGGATTGACTCCAGCCCCTCCTCCCACACTGCTTCCTCCCAAGTCTGGGACTCGGTTCGGGTCATCTCAGAGCTTCTACTATGCCGGGCGGCAAGACTTGTAAACATGGAGGACAAGTGGCCGAGTGCCAGTGCCCCATGGCCTTGAGGGCGAGTTCAGCTCAGAGCTGAAGAGGAGGCTGCTGGCTTCCTCACTGGCCTCTGCGCAGAATCAGCCCAGACCTGCAGGGGCCCCTCTGGAAAGCCCCTGCGCACCTGGCTTTAGGCTTTGGTCCCCGTTGGAATGTCTGCTTGCCCCTCCAAGGGACAGGCTCCTCATCCGGCATCAGCGCCCGTGCAACAGCCTGCTCTTCTCCTTTGCCGATGGAAGCAACAGCCCGAGCCGGAGGGAAGGGGCGGCGCAGCCCCCATCCTGCAGTGCAGACTGATACTCCGGAGTTGGGGACTGGCCCTCACACTCAACTGCTCGCCCTTTCGCCTCCCGCCCAAGCCCGGCCTCTGCTCTGCACACTGTAGGCATCCGCTCCTGTCCGGCACCTCCGCGGTTTGCGGGGTGTCCCGTCCGCCACCCGAGTTAAACTTGCTCTGTGTGCTCTCTCGGTTTACGTTCTCTGGGAGAGAAAAGGGTTCCTTTCGAGCAGCTGGCGAGATCTGTCTTGTTGTATGAATGATTGATACACTTCATCTTGACATTTGGAGAAAAAAAACTGTCAGTGACATTTTACTGAGCAAAATGATGTGACCTAGCCAAGCTGATTCCTTACCTACTCCTTCGTGTTTTTGGGGTGCCGAGCTGTCAGCAGCTGAAGTGCTATGACGAGGACAAGACCAAGGCCCAACGGGTCACCGCAAAGCAGCCCCGCTGTTTTCTCTTCTCCCGGAAGTGCAGCCCTTCCAAAGCACCTGCCACCTCCTTGTTGCTCATTTCTTGTCTTCACGCTGACCTCTCCCGCCTCTTCTCTTGGTTTTGAGTTTCCTGAGCAGGCTGGAGACGCGCCCATGTCCGGAGTGCAGCGTGTGGCCGAGCTGCAAGTGCAGGTCAGTCAGTGGACGACTGGCATAGAGGCCGCAGGCTGACTGCCCAACTGGGACGACAAGTAGCCCCTGAGGGTGGAGGGAACACGAGCTTCCCCCACGCGCCCTCCTGCCCTGACGGCCGGGGCGGTGCTTCCCACCAGGATGGCTCAGTCTCTGCTCCAGGTAAACTGTCCCCCAAGGGCTCCTCTCCCTCACCTGCCTGTCCCTCGAAGCAGGATAATGCACCCAGCCGGCATCCAGGGAGATTTACGGCGGTAAACACATGAATTTTACAATTTTTCTTAAAGGTTACATTATTTCTCTTAATGCACTTTGGGAGGGGGATATCCAGACCCCCTAGTGAATGACTTCCAGGGTGTTACTGCCTAGGATGAGGCTAAGTTTAGAGAGTGAGTAAACTCCCGTTACCTTTAGGAATGAAACGCTACTGGAGAAATCACGGCAGGCGCGGGGCTGGGGCTGGTGGAAAGCCGCAGTCGGAACTGCCACGTGGTCCACGCGCACCGCACCCAGGCCCCTGCACTGCTGTGCCGAGGTTGGCCAGCCCACCTGTGGCGTGTGCCCTGCCTTCCGGCGCTCCTGCCCCTCTCACCACTGACCCTGCGCAGCACCTAGAACCAGGTCCTGTCCCCAGGGGGCTCAACACGGCGGCTGACGCTGCCCCGCACAACTAAGGAAGAGCTGGGAGCCGAGGCTCGGGCGGCGCCTCCTCCGCTCAGGTCTGGGGAAGGCGGCAAGCAAGAGGATGGCTTTCCCCGCTTGCCTTCAGCTGCCAGGGCGGAGAAAATCAGAGCGCAGCAGAAGAAAACTGCTGCTCCGCAGTGAGGATGCTGAAAGGACAGCCCACAGCAGAGGGGAGCTGCGGTCACATGGGCGTGCGGACAGAACCTGTCCCAGTGGCCTTTTTTATCGTTACATTCTATTGTTTATGCTGCTACAGCTGCTCCAATTTTTCCCCCTTTGCCCCCCCGCCTCCAGCAATTCCCACACCACTGTCCATGTTCATGGGTCATGAATATTCTACGGCTATTATCTTCGCTACGTTGTACTTCGACTCCTGTGATTTTCGGTAACACCCTATTTGTACTCATTTGTACTTTTTGTTCCCGACCCCTTTCTGCACCTGCCCCAACCCCCTCCCACCTGGCAACTACCAAACATCTGTGTCTATGATTCTGTTGCTGTTCTGCCCGTTCATTTCCTTTCTTAGATTCAATTACTGATACGTATTTACTACCATTTTATTGTTCATATTTTTGATCTTCCTCATCTTAAAGAAGAACCTTTAACATTTCATATAATAAAAGTTTGATGATGATGAACTCCTTTAGCTTTACCTTGTCTGGGAAGCACTTTCTCTGCCCTTCCATCCTGAATGACAGCTTTGCTGGACAGAGTCATCTTGGTCGTGGGTCCTTGCTTTTCACCACTTTGAGTACTTCTGCCGGTCCCTTCTTGCCTGTGAACTGTCTTTTAAGAAATCACCTGATGGTCCTATAGGGATCCCTTTGTAGGGAACTCTCTTCTTTCTCTTGCTGCTTTTATGATTCTCTCTTTCTCTTTAACCTCTGGCATTTTAATGATGATGTGTCATGGTGTAGGCCTCTTTGGGTTCACCTTCTTTGTGATTCTGTGCTTCCTGGACTTGTATGTCTATTTCCTTCACCAAGTTAGAGAAGTTTTCTGTCATAACTTTTTCTATAGGTTTCCAATTTCTTTCTCTTCTTCTGGCATCTCTGTGACATGAATGCTGGTATGCCTGAAGCTGTCCAAGAGCTTCTTACACTAACTTCATTCCTTTCGATTCTTTTTTCTTGTTCTGATTGGGTCTTTCGTGCTTCCTTATAGTCTAAACCACTGGTTTGATCTTGGTTCCAGCCCCTCTGATTCCCTGTAAATTGTTCTTCATGCCAGTGAGTGTACCCTTCATGTCTGACTGGGTCTTTTTTATGGTTCCCGTGCCTTTTTTTTTATGCTGTTCAAGTTCTAAGTTCACTGAGCATCCTTAAAGCCAACATTTTGAACTCTGTGTCTAGCAAACCGCTTGTCTCCATTTTGTTGGTTCTCTCTCTGGAGTCCGGCTCTGATCCTTCACTCGGGCCATGCTTCCATGTCTCCTCACAGGCGGCCTCCCCGTGTTTGTTTCTGTGTTAGGTAGAGATGCTGCAACTCCCTGGCTTGGCAATGAGGCCTAACGTAGTAGGTGTCCTGTAGGGTCCGGTGGCACAGCCTCCCCTCACCCAAGCACGGCACTGAAGCTGTGTGCCCACCTCCAGCAGCAGCGCCTTGGGTGCCATTGGCAGGCCAATGGGAGGGACGTACCGGGGCCGGTCAGCTGAAAGGGCTGGCGGTGACCCCTGACCACCCACTTCTGATCACCATGGAGGGTTAGCAGCTGTGCAGGGGCCCACCCACAGCGTAGAACCTACGTCAGCAGGCTCTGGTGTCCACTGAGTCTGCCCTTGTGTGTGCTGCTTGTGGAGGTGGTTGGCTGCTGGTGCCCCAACGTGGTCTGTAGCTGCCCACTGGATGTGGAGGCTCTGGGGCCTCCCAGGAGGTGCAGGCCAAGGTCAGTCACCCCTGTGTTCTGTCCAGGGCCACTCAAATAAGCTAGAAAGCAATCTGCAGCTGGCTGCTACCGGTGCTGGGCTTGGCGGTGCCCAAGCGAGTCCCAGCCGTGAATTAAGGCCAGCTGCTCTGTTGCTAGTGCTGGGCCTGCGGCCACCAAGCAACAGGCACAGAGCACGCTAAGGCCAGGTGTCTGCTTGAGAGAATTTAAGAATTTAAGAAAATATGAAGCACGAGCCAAGGCCAGCCATTGGAATGGAAGAGCCACTGGAATCGGGCCGGGTGGGCCTGAAAGTGGGGTGGGGCGGAGCCTCGGGAACCCCAGGATGGGGTAAGCAGAGTGAGCCAGGCTAATCGTGCTTCAGACACGGCGCCCGCCCGCCCGCTCCGGGGCTCCGTGTCTCCATAGAGGGGGTGCGCCGCAAAGGAACAGGGGCCTCTGCCAGCACCTCTGTGGCAGAAAGCTGCCCCCAGCTCTCGCCCTGATGTCGGGCGATTCATTTCCTCCTTGCCAGTCTCCAATGCCTTTCCAGCTGCAGCTCCGGTGCTGGAGCTCAGAGGGCGTGAGTCCGAAGAAGTCTGTGTACAGGCTCTCTGAGAGGAACTGCCCAGGAGTCCGGCAGTTTTGATCTTCCACAGCCTCGATCCCCATTCATTTTTACAGCCAGAAGCTATGGAGACTTATCTTCCTGGCACAGGAACCCTGGTCTGGGGGGCCTGCGGTGGGGCTGGGACCCCTTGCGCCTGAGACATCTATCCTTCTCCATGTTTGTCTGCCACACGTGAGCAGCCTATGCTACGTCTGTGTCCCTCCTACCTGTCACGATGCAGTGTTTAAACTCCATAGTTGCAGGACTCCCACTCAGCAGAATGCCTGATGGCTCTGAGGAACGGCTGTTCTGTGGTTTAGTTGGAGTTCTGTGCTGTGCAGGTGGCGAACCATGTCTGCCTCTGCTGCCTCCTGAACGGAAGCCCCACTTGCCCCCGTGGTCTTCAAACAGGCGCCTTCCGCTGACCCCGCCGCCCGCAGCTCATCCCAGGGGTTCACAAGGAAATGGATTTCTCCCTTCGAAACTGCGGTAAAATGGAAGTGCCTTCCTGCCTGGTGCATCTGGACAGCTTAGATGATTAGAACTGTGCTTCGAGGTGAAATTCTCCCACCCAAGTACTAACCGGGCCCGACCCTGCTTAGCTTCTGCGATCAAACGTGATCGGGTGCGTTTAGGGTGGTATGGCTGTAGACTGGGGTGAAATTCTGAACGCAAAATGAAGTCACAGAAGGGACCCCTCCCCATTTGTGCAATAAAACATGCCTGGTCAAGAAGCATTCTTTCCAATGAACCCTGGTCCTCTGAAAACCATGGATTAAATAGCATTTTCTTTTCAGTTTTGAAGTTTTTCAGAAAAACATGACATCCCCAAAGGACTAGGTGGATAAAGAAAGATATTTCATTTTTTACCAGTCACGAAATGAATAAAATATCTTCCCAGAGTTGCTACTTTGAAATTGGACTGGATTTCCTTTCTTTCTGTGGAACAAGCTGAAGAAACTAATGCCATCCCTTGGCTGCCCACCACCAGATGACTCTGTCTCACCTGGCTATTTATATGCAGCCTTTGATGTATGGTTTAACCTTCCTAATTGGGGCCATGCTGGCTGAATTAGTGACAGAACTGAACTATGGTGCTTTTAAGAAAAAAATACTCCATTTCAGTCTTTTCAAGTCCATGAAACCATGAGAACTGGTCTTCCCAAGTGCTGCCTGGTGACAGCCCCCAGGGGTTCTTCCCGACACGGAGCAAGGACCAGCTTGTCAGCTTCATGCCAGGCAGACTTGCACAGACTTGGAAACTGCACATTAGTCTAAGTTGTTTATACATTTCCATTTTAAGTTTTAATTGCACTACTTCATTTGTGTAATAATCTTGTAAGGTAGGTGGGGGAGTTAATAAATACTGAATGAATTGGTTCCCATTTGCCAGCAGATAAGTTTCAGTCTAACCCCTGATTTGCATGACCACAACCTGGTCCGGGGGAGTAACGGCCCATGGATTTGGGCCTCGTCTTTGTTTAGATGATCTCAGGAGGATGGAGAACGGAGGAGGGCAGGCATGGCCGCAGCCCTGGGCCCAGTACCCTCCCAGTCAGGCGGGAGTGTTAATGGGGGCCCAGGGCACAGCCTCTCAGAGGCCAGGTACCGGGGACCAGTTGGGCTGGGTGACCCTATCATGGCCCCGCTCTCTAGGAAATGCCTGTCATTTCACACGAGGATGTGGCCAGGAGGCAGGCAGGTGGCTAATGCTTGTCACTCCATCAGGGCTATTAGGACAAGAAGCTAAGTACGCCCTTTGGGACAGTGGAGTAGCACTGTCCCATCCATCTCCCAGGGGCAGCATGGTGACCTACAGTGTATGACACATGCACAGTGACCAAGCATCTACAGCCAAGGAAGATGGGTTAGAACTGCAAGGCTAACAAGACAGATTGATAGTAAAGGGGAACAGGAGTCCACGGGGGTCTAATGTGAAATATCAATACTAATACATAATTTAAATCCAGTTAGGGAAAAAGGCAAACCTCTTCTGACAAGTGTTTATTTCTGTTGTAGAATGTATAAGAAGGGGAAACCTCACGCACAGAGTAACGCGCCCTGCAGTGTCATGGAGATACCGAACATGCCTTCATGGAGCTGCGTGCACAAGTCCATGGACAAAAGGGCAATGGAGCACGCATTCCCGCTCCTTCTGTGCACCTGCCCCCGATCCATCCAGGATGGCAGCACAGCCTCTCTGAGACCAAGGAAGAGGAGCCAAAAGGAGGAAGGGAGGCAGAAATGACACACCATCTGCCAAAACCCCAAACAGTTCTCCAGGTCATTTTCCTTTGAGTCAAACTCCAGAGCCAGTGCAGACGCAGTGTGGGGAGGGCAGAGTGGAGGCTCCTTGCCTTAGAAGCATCCAGCCAACGGAAAGACGCCCCGCAGTCATGTCCCCGCCAAGGGAAAGCTGGGTCTGCGCACCGGAGGTCTGACTCCGCGGCACGAGGGGCTAAGAACAGACCTCAGCTGGTTTATCGGGTTCCCCTGGGCGAGGGCTAATTACAAGAAGAACAACTGTTGCTTTGGAGGCCTGGCATCGTGGGTGCTTGGTGCTTTGCATTTGAGGTCAGGACACGCGGGACGGGGAGACTGTCTTTTCTGAGTGTGTGGGGAGCCAGGTGTCTGGTGTCTGGCAGCAAAGCAGGTCACTGTCTCCTCGCTGTAAACTCTCCCACTGCTACGGACACGTGTGAAATCAAACGGAGAGCAGAGTGCTCTGACGATGGCAATCAGTACCTTCGGGGTGTTTCACATGAAAGGATAAATTTGAAAAAAGGTTTTCCTCTTCTTCTTTGCTATGTCTCTGCTGCAGTCTCACTTTTAAAAATATATATTTATTTTTAGAGAGAGGGGAAGAAAAGGAGAAAGAGAGGGAGAAAAGCACTGATGAGCTGCTTCTTGTAAGCGCTCCGACTGGGGACTGAACGCACAACCCAGGCAGGTGCCTCGACTGGGAATTGGACCGGTGACCTCTTGCTTTGCAAGATGATGCCCAACAATTGAGCCAAACACTAGCCAGGGCTTGCAGTCCTAGTATTTAGGGTTTTTCCTTAAGTGTGCATCCTAGTTGAGAGTAATTATTCAGAAAAACAATGAAGGCAAGAAAAAGAATCTTATATCTTACTCCAACCTTAAGGGATACATTTTCAAAAGAATTTTTCTGGCAAACCCAGAATTGCTTACAGCAGACACAGGGCAGGCTGTCACCCCGTTTTAGCCTTTACCTGACAGCACTGACTTTTCCGGGAATAAGGCGAGAGATCACCCAGTGAGGTTCCGTTTGCATTTGACTCTGATGTTCCAATGTCTTGATGCAACTTTAAACATCTTTGAAATTCACAAACCACTCCCCAGAGCCTTTTCTCTTCTAAAAGGAAATTACTTGGAACAAATATGACATCGATTTTCCATCTCCCTTGATTAGTTTCATTTGGTCTGATCCTTGTTATTTAAGGCTTACCGACAACGAGAATATACAGTTAGCAATGGTTCCAATTAGATTTTGTGACCCTTACGGCAGAAGAGGAGGGTCCGGGCCTGGCGACGCCCACGCTGACACAGAGCAGAGCTGGGTTCACGGCCGCGTCTCTGAAGCTCACCACCACGCTGGGGTGCCGGGCGCGCTCCTGGGACGAGGAGGCAGGAGCGTCTGCAGGCCCGGGCGGAGGAGGGGCCCCAGTGATGGCTCTGTGGGGGGCTGTCCACGGCAAACGGGGTGCGTGGCAACCTGGATCAACAGGTGGTCCGTGAGGAAACACTGGCGTCAGCAGCTCCGGCCTGCGACAACAAGCGGGCTGTGGAGGGACAGTGAGGTCGTGGGGTCTCCAGGACGCGCAGGGAACCTTCTATGCACGCGGACGAGGGGACGCGTTACGGAGGTGTCCACGCGGCTCGGACAACGGGGTGTTTGCTGAAGGGCCAACTGGTTGGTGTGAGATACCGGAGGGATACGTGTTTCTCCAAGTCCGTTTCCCATCATGGCTTGGGTTCTGGAACGCACTGGCCCGGCCCAGAGAGATAAATGTGTGGTCTGTCGCGTGTCCAATGTCCTAAGTGAGGCATTCACTGGAGCTGAGCCCTGGGCCCTGACAAGTCGCAGACAGGAGCCAATACAAACTCAAAAGACATGACTCTTTAGAACGACCGGCTCTTTCTAGCGTCTGCAGAGATCAGGCAGTTGGACGTGAATGCCTGCAGTGTACCAGCGACCCCTCAAAAGTGCCCACAAAGTTTTATATGTTTAAGGTAGACCATAATTCCCATGGCCCCATCAACATGCCTGTCTTAGACACAAAGACACCCCTACTGGATGTAATGAACTTTTACAAAAATCTAAATCGCAAACAGATGAGAATTTGCAAAGGCCATCTATTCTGTTTTTCTTTGGCGGACTCAGGAGGTGAGAGACTGCAACTGGTGAGGCCAAAGCTGGGCTGGAGCAGAGAACTCAGGTGCCCCTGGCATGTGCGGCCATCCACCATGTCCAAACAGAAAACTACCGAAGACAAGACACGTACCCGAGTCAGTAAAGACGTGGGACACGCTAGACTTCAGAGTGAAAGTCAAGCCTTAGGAAGACCTGCCGAACTTTCCAAAGGCACGTAGGGTTACGCAAGTCAGGCAGGAAAGGGGGGTGTTCCAAGGTGGGCACCTATGGCTCCAGCCCTTCTCAACATGAGGTGGAACCTTCATTTCTGGAGACAGGAAGCATGGAGAGGCCAGAGTGGGCCCTGGTGTCCTCGAAGTGCTCCTCCCACTTGAAAGTCCATGAGCAACAGGGCTGACGAGACCTGCACCCTCAGGCTTCGCAAAGAGACGCCTGGAATCGCACCAGGGTGGCGCTCATCTGGAGCTCCCCCAGGGCCTGGCCTGGTCCTGCACCCCTGGCACCTCTGCAGGCTCAGGACGGGGACTACCATGGCACAGAGCCGGTCCTCCTAATGAACGGCTCTTCCGGCTGCCCCTGTCACCCCCTTTTAAAACCTTCAGTGGCTTTCCGATCTCCCACAGAATGAAATCCAACCCTCAGCCTAGCTTACAAGGCCCTTCGTGATCAGGGCTTTCGATTCTCTGGGTTCCGTGTTCTTTGACTCACATATGCTGTAAGCTGTGCGGACGCCCACTCTCCAGGCCTCTCAGCCTGGGCGGCTTCCCCGTGTCCTTCGAGACCCAGCCCAGCTCCCTGTCCTCCTCTCGGCTCCCATGCTACCTCAGAAACGACTGTCACTGGAACCCTGTGCCCAGGCCCACGGCATGTCATCAGGGCTCCTCTGCTCCCTGTGGTGTGAGCCTCATGAGGACAGGGGCCTGCTGATCCATCTTTGTGCCTCTAAGTCTAGTTCAAGGTCTAGAACACATCAGCTTTTCAGTGTTCGCCGAGAGATGCACTACAAAGCAACGAAATTTCCATTGACAGTGCAGCAACAGATCTCAGACCATCCCAAGTGATCCCAACTTCCACAGCAGAAGAGTGGAATCAAAACTCATGAGCCTTTTAAAAATATTCAGAATGCCCTCTAATGCAATATAATCTCATCATCAAGGATTTTAAAATGGGATGCCTTCAGGTTTAGAGGCGTCCCAGAGCTGGTACCAAATGGATGCTGGGGCCAGCCTGTCCCCATAGGCAGTAGGCGGGTAAGTCCAAGAGGCCCCTGTCTGCCACCAACCTTCTCATTACAGCCGGCCTGTGCCCCGGAGCCACGCCAGCCAGGGCCCACGAAGACACGCCAGCCAGGGCCCACGAAGACACGCAGGAAGACCAAGTAGCTCCGGCAGGAAACCCCTCTCAGGCTGCTGCCAGCAGTGATCTGTACCTGAAAGGCAAGAATGATCTGTTAACTCAAGTCAGAGCTAGCACATTTTCCTCCTTCAGTGTGGCAGCCCAAATTGCTGGCCTCGAGTTAGTAAGTTAAGCTGAAGGTGTTATGCTAGACGCTCTAGGAGGCAAGGTAACTGGTTCTTTGAACGTGATTCCTTGTTTGAAAATACCTTTATAGAGAAATGTGAGCGACTGAGCTTTTTTACAAATCGTCCATATTTTTAAAAATGCATCTGGGGACCGCCTGCTAGGTAGAAAGCTCTGGGCTGATTGCTCTCGGAAAGTGAAAAACTGCTCCCGGGGCAGAATTTGGAAAAATAAAGTTATTTTTACCTATTGGGTATTCTCGAGGCAGGGCCACAGCCACCCCACCTAAGGCCAGTGGCCTGTCTGCCTGGACTGACAGCAGGGTCTCTCCCTCCCTTCAGGACACTCCAGGACAATGAGCCAGAATAGTGAGATAGGTTTCACAGGACCTGCCATGCCAGGGGAAGCGGACCTTCACCTGTACCAGGTGCCAGGGTCCAAGTCTGAGATGCTGTGGGGGACACTCTGACTTGTATGCGTTTCGGCCTCTGTCATCTCTACACTTCTCCCCATCTTCCAGCCCTGAGGGGTCCCCACTAGGCTAAAGAACCTGCCCTCTGAGGAGCCTGCAAACAGGTGCGTTACGAGACCCCCAGAGCACCTTACTGACAGTGCCCACGTCCTGACGTGGGAGCCCTGCTTCCCTGCCCGATGCTTGATGATCTAGCTGCATTCAAAGGGCGGGCATTTGGGGCGACCCTTCCTTCTTGCCGAAAGAAGTTACGCCATTTCTGAGCACGTTCAGCATAAAAAGACCATGCCTAAAAATGACTGCCCTGCACCTGTGTGACAGCGGGGGCTGCTCTGCTCCCCGGGGTGGGAGCCTCGTGGGGACAGGGGCGGGGCGAGCTCTCCAAGTCCGCCTGCTGGGCAACAAGTCTTGGGAGAGACTGGAACGGGAGTAATTGAGCCACCACCTCCCCCACTCCGATGGTCGGCAAAGGCTCTAGCAGTATCCTGAAAAATGCTCATCTGTGCTGGGTCGATGCCCAGCCAGGGCACAGAACCAGGCTGCAAGCCAGGTCTCCAGCCAGGTCCGTGGCTGGAGGCAGGTGAAAGGCAACCATACATGGATGCTTCTCTCCCTCTCTCCCTTCCCCTCTATCTGGAAATAATAAATAAATCATAAAAAATGCTAATCTGGGGGCCACTCCAAAACCAACCAGGGGGAAGTCTAGGCCCCAGGAGGGTCTGGAAGATGGGAATGGGCCTGTGGTGTGCAGGGTCTCCCTCCACTGCCACCGTGAGAGTGCCCAGTCCAGCCCTGGGACCTGACCTGAGGCGCCGGCAGCAGAAGAGCTCAGGCTGCGTGGCCTGCACCGAGAGGGGTGCCTCACAGAGGAGCAGGCCGGGGTGCCAGGGGTGCCTGGGAAGCCAGCCAGGACAGAGGACCCAGCCGGGACAGCTGCGTCTCCCGCTTCAGAGGAGAAGGACGCATGACCATCATGAGCAACAGCTAGACAGTTTATTTTTTTAAGATTTTATTTATTATTATTTCCAGAGAGAGGAAGGGAGGGAGGAGCAGAGAGGGAGAGAGACATCCATGCCTTTCACCTGCCTCCAGCGACAGACCTGGCTGGAGACCTGGCTTGCAACCTGGTCATGTGCCCTGGCTGGGGAATTGAACCAGCAACCTTTGAGTTCGAAGACCAGCGCCTTATCCACTGTGCCACCAGCCAGGGCCTTGCTTGTATTTTTAGTTTTATGAAAATGTAATTGAGAAACAGTGAGGAAACTGTAAGTACATGTATGTGCAGATGTGTATATGTAAAATACCTTTCCACGAACAAAACACGCGTGTGGCCAGCCCCCAGATCAAGAGCCCCAGCTCCACTGCCCCCTCGCAGGGGCACCCTGGAGTCTCGTCTCTACACTGCTCCCAAGGGAGGCCACTCTGACTCCTCACCACACAGGTCAGGGTTGTTTTCAAAATCAGTCACTGATTTGCTTTGCTTTGCTTTATTTTGTGAGATGCAATACCAGAATAAAACAAGTACCATTCTTTTATTTTTTTATCGTACTGATCTTTGGAGAGAGGAAGAGCTGGGGGCAGAGCTGGGGGGCAGACATTCATTGGTTGACTCTTGTGTGCGCCCTGAGAAGGAATCAAACCTGCACCCTTGGTGTGTCAGGATGACACTAATCAACTGAGCTTTCTGGCTACGGTCTACTTATTTTTAATATTAGAAGAAACTTGTTTTAAAAAATGGACTTTCTGAGGAACAAACTGTATGTTATTTATCCCAAAAATATTTTAGCATTATGTTAATAGGCTTTTAATTTCCTATCTTTTTATTTTATGGCCTATTTTGTGTTATGTTGTAGATTTTTTTGAGGAACAAATTTGGAACATTAAATGGGGTATGTAAAAATATAATGATGTTAGCTGAAAGTTGAACAGTATGTATCTGTAATAACATTTTTATTGAGGCTAAATTTACATAAATTCACAGAAGTGTACAATTTGATGAGTTTTGAATAATGCAAATACCCTTGTAACCACCACTCCACCCCAGTCAAGACGAGTATTTCTACTGTTTCAGAAAGTTCCCCCGTGGCCCTTCTAGTTCACACCCATTGCAACCACTGTCCTAACTTCAGTCCCTGTAGCTCCATCTTCCTAGCTCGTGAACTGCATGTACATGTCATCGTGGAGTATGTTCTTGTTAGTGCAATCTACTGCTCTTGAGATTCATCTATATTATCGTGCCTAATGGTTGGCTGTTCTTTTTTTAAGACCAAATAGCATCTCATGGTATGAATGAATACAAATTATTCACTCCTCTATTAATAGACTTTTGTGTTGTGCCCACTTTTATGGACACATGTTCTCTTTTTTCCTTGAGTAAACACCTAGGATTGGAATTGTTTCCTGATGGGTCAGTAGGTGTTCGATCTTGCATTCCCACACTCAGTGGATGAGAGTTCTAGTTACTCCACATCCTTACCCATCTTTTGAATTTTGATCCCCCCGACAGATGTTGAGTGGCACCTCACGCTTTTACTGTTTCTTCATGACTGAGGATATTGAGTAATGTTACATGTGCGTGTTGTCCATTTGCATGTCTTTGGGGAAGTGCCTATTTAAGTTTTGTTCTTGTTACTGAATTGTAAGAATCCTTTAAATATTCTGGATTTAAGTCCTTTGCCAGATATACATATTACAAACATATTATCCCAATCTGTGACTTGCCTTTTTATGTTCTCAGTGTTGATTTTTGATGAGCAGAGGTTTTTAATCTTAAAGCCCAATTTGTTAGTATTTTTTGTAGTTAGTACTTTTTACATCCTCTTAAAAAAAATCATTGTCTACCTCAAGTTCATGAAACTATTCTTGTATGTATTCTGCTAGAATATTTATAGCAGGTCTTTAGCATTTTAACTGAAATTTTAGAAGCAACTTATCAATTCTACAGAAAATCGTGGTATTTGGATTGGAATTGTGTTGAAGTTATAAACAGTCATAATTCAATTTGGAGAAAGTTCTCACTTTTTTTTAAAGATTTTATTTATTTATCTTTAGAGCGAGGAGAAGGAAAGGAGACAGAGGGAGAGAAACACTGATGATGTACTAGAGAAACATGGATGGGTTGCCTCTCACACACCCCCAACTGCAGACCTGGCCCGCAACCCAGGCATGTGCCCCGACCAGGAATCAAAAAATGACTTTTCAGTTCACAGGCTGAAACTCAGTTTTGTGAGCTGCACCCGCCAGGGTGAAAAGTCTTGTCTTAACGTAGTGAGTCTCAAAGCCATGTACAGTTTATCATCCACTTCGATCTTTAATTTCTCTTAGCACTGTTTTCTACTTTTTCATATACAGGTTTTATGTACATTTCAAGTTATTAAGTACTGAACGTTCTTTAATGCTGTTATCAATGTCAACTGAATTATTTTAAATTTCCAATTATTTGCTGTTGGAGAAAGTGAACCGAGTTTACACACGGAGTTTGTACACTATGATCTTATTAAAAGTGCTGACGTATCCTGGTAGTATTTTGTGCATTCTTTGAAACTCTCCGTATAAAGAAATAATCATAGCATCTGTAAGTAGAGGGAGGCTTCTTGTTATTTCTTTCCGATCTCTACAACGTTACTCTTCTTGCCTTATCGCACTACATAGGAATTTCAGTACTGTGTTGAATAGGAATGATGAAAGCAAGTATTTTGGTCTTGTTCCCAGTCTTTTTTCCTAGGAGAAAAGCCTTCACTGTTTCAGAAATAAATGTACTGTTAACTAGAATTTTCATACATGTCCCCTATCAGATTACTGACAGTTTTGGTCGTGAATGGGAACTAAATTCTGTCAGGTACTTTTCCTGTATTTTTTGAAATGATCGCATGGTGTCTGTCCCAGAAGTATTGAGCCAATGTCAATGTAACTAAAAGTTTGCATGGCTGATACTTTTGGGACAGATCTTGTATGGGTTTAACCTATTTACTGTGTAATGTGGTGAATTAGTTGATTTTTAAATGTTCTATCTTTGCACTCTTTAGAAAAACTCTACTTAATTATGATGTATTATCATTATATGTATCACTGGATTCAATTTGCTAATTATGTTAGTGCTTTCTGCATCAGTTTTATGAGGAATTTTGGTCTGTAGTTTTCTTATAATGTCTCTGTAGGTTTTGGTATCAGGATTAGACAGAGTTCATAAAATGATTTGAGAAATATTTCCTCCTCAGTTTTCTGAAAAGAGTTCATGTAAGACTTGTATTATTTCTTTCTTGTATGTTTGATAGCACTCAACAAGAAAGCACTCTAGACCTGGAATTTTCTTGTGGGAAGAATTCAGTAACAAATTCAATTTCATTAATAGATAATGGACCATTCAGAGTATCTACTCCAAGTTGTATCAGTTTCAGTAACTTGTTTTTCAAGGAGTTGGTTCACTTCATATAAGCAGTTGAACTCACTGGCATAGAGTCCCTCAAAATATCCCCTTATTTTATTTTATGTCTTTTGAACCTGTAATGATATTCTTCTCTTTAATTTCAGAGACTGGTTATTTGTTAGTCCTCACCCCCTTTTTTCTTGATGAGTTCTGCTAGGGATTTTAAGAGATTAATTAAGCTATAACTGACATATAATAAACTGCACATATTTTATGTATACAATTTGATAAATGCTGACAAACATATATACTTCCATGAAAACCATCACCATAATGAAGAGATAATACATATTTCCATCATCCAAAAGTTTATTCATAACTCACTGTAATTCTTCTCTCCCTCCATCTCCATTTCCATGCAACCAGCGACTTGTTCTCTGTAACTACAGATTAGTCTGCATTTTCCTGAGGTTTATATATAGTAAATATATAGTATATATGAAATTACTAGAGCAGGCTTCTTTTGTTTTAGCATAATGATTTTGAGGTTTATTCATCCATACTGTCACATGTATCACAAGTCTGTGCTTTTTTTTTTTACTTCTGGATAGTCTTAGATCCTAAAGCAATGCCAAAATTTACTTCTTTGTTCACATAGTGGTGAACACTGGAGTAGTTCCCTGTTTTTGCACCTGATCAATAAACTAATATGAACATTAATGTGTAAGACTTTGTACACCTTCATTTCTCTACCTAGAAGTAGAATGATAGGTTATTAACTTTTTAAGAAATTATCAAATTGTTTTCCAAAGCAATTGTACAATTTTATATTCTCATCAGCCGTGTATGAGAATTCCAGTTCTGTCTTCTCCAACATTCTGTGGTCAGTTAAAAAATTCCAGACATTCTAATGGCTAAAAAAAACCCTGTAATATGATAGTTTTAAAATTATATTATAGTTTTAATTTTATCCTATTAGGTTTTATGTGCAGTTACTGACAAATGATGTTAAATTTCCTTTCATGTGTGTGTTTTTGCCATCTATATTATTTTCTTTGGTGAAATGCCTGCTCAAATCTTTAGGTCATTTTTTAAATTGGTTATTTGTCCTCCTCTTATTAAAGAGTTACAGGAGGTCTTCATATATTTTGGGTAAAAGTCCTATGTCAATTATGTGTTTTGCAAAATTTTCTCCCAGGCTTGCCTTTGTCTTTTCTTTCTTTTTTTTTTTTTTCATTTTAATTAATTAAGTTTTGTTTTTTTAAAAATTTTATTGTTGTTGTATTACATCCATCCCCTGCCTTTGTCTTTTCTTAACAGCACCTTTTGAAAAGCAAAGCTTTTTAATTTTGATGAAGCCCATTCAGCATAATTCTCTTGTAATCCTTCCAAGTTGTCGCCCGTGTGTCCACCGAGTAGTATTCCATGTACGGGTACACCACAGTTTGTTTAACTACTCGCCCACGGAAGTTCATCTGAGTTGTCTTTTTTCACCTGTTACAAATAAAGCTGCTACGAAATTTGTGTCTAGGTTTTCGCAACATGTACTTCTCCATTTCTCTGGGTAAGTACCCAAGAGCGCAACTGCTGGGCCATGGTGCGTGTTTAGTTGCGTGAGAAGCTGCCGAAGCTGTTCTCCAGAGCGGCTGTGCCATTTCACCTTCCTACTGTCAGCGTGTGGGTGATCTGGTCGGACTGTACGTAAAGGGGTATCTTGCGTTTGTTCAGCAACTGCCAAGCTGTCTCCGGAGCGGCCGCACCGCTCGGCGTGCCCAGCAGCACGGACGGGCCTCCGCGGCGCCTCACCCTCTTCAGCAACGGGCTGTCGGTGCTCTGCAGGCTGCCTACCTCGCTGTTCCCGTTTGCATTTCCCTGAAGACGGACGATTATGATGCAGTACATCTTCCGGTACGCTTATTTACCATCTGTGTATCTTCGGTGAGGTGTCTGTTTATGTCTTTGGCCCATTTTAAAATCTGGTCGTTAGTTTTCTTGTTAAATTTTAAGAGTTCTTGCATATTTAAGAGAAGAGTCCTCTGTCAAACATACCCTTTACATCTATTTTCTCCCAGTCTCTGGTTCGTCTCTGCATTCTCTTACATTCTTTTTCGCAAAGAAGAAAAACTTAATTTTAATGAAATGCAGCTTGTCAGTTCATCTTTTTCGTGGATCATGTCTTAAGCAAACTTTACATCTGGTTCTCGTTTCCCCCCACCCTTAGGTGGGAGAAGACAGCTACCGTGGGCCGGAGGTGGGTATCTCCCTTCCCCCGTGTGGAAGACGAGAGGGCGCTGAAGTTGGATTTCCCACCCTCCACATGAAAGGCCAGGGTGGGCTGGAACGGGGTGCCTGCCGTCCTCTAGGTCAGCAGGGCTCTGACAAAACCCCAGCAGGTTAGCCTCTGGTCAAACACTTTCTGCAAAGGGTACATCTTGATAAGAATTGTCTTATTTCAAAATGATTCCTTTTCACCTCCCCTGCCAAGAGTGCCTCAGATTGTTCGCTGCTCCTCCTTGGGAGGACCTGACCCGCTTCCCAGAGGTAAAATTCACAAAAGGATGGGGTCCCGGGGGAGTTTTTAATCCCTAAGCCTCCCACACTTCGGTTACCTTGTTTTCTCCTGTGACGTTGATTCCCACAGAGGTTTGTGCTTATGGGTTTCTGCTCCAGGAAGTTGGGGTTCTCTGTATTTGCCTGTTGGGCTCTTCAATTTAGGGACTGGGGTTGCCCTGTGGCCTCACTGTTCCGAAAGATCTAAGACTTGCTCATTTTTCAGTTTGCTCATCTTTGCATCTGTGTGTAGGACACAGTGTCAACTTCCAGCTGTTTCCATGCCAGACTGAAAACCAGAAGTCCAGCATTGTGATTCAAGTTTTGGTTTCCACAGGTTGTTGGTATATACATATGTGGGTGATTTTTGCACATCAATCTTGTACCTTGCAACGTCACTGAACTTACTGATTGCTGCTGTTTTTTGTTTTTGTAGATGCCTTGGGATTTTATAATTATGCCTTCTGCAAACAGACAGTTTTACTTCATTCTGTCCAGTTAGTATGACTTTTCCTTCTTTTTTCTTGCCTTATTACATTACGATAGCTAGAACTTTCAGTACTATCCTGAATGAGTGGTAAGATCAGACATCTTTGCCTTGTTCTTAATCTTAGGAGCAAAGCATCCCACCCTTTACCATAAGTTATGTGAGCTTATGTGAGTTTTTATTGCTTATTATTGGGTTAAGTAAGCTCCCTTCTATTCTTAGAAGGCCGAGGCCTTTACTGTGAATGGATACTGAATTTTCTCAAAAGCTTCTCTTGTACCTACTGAGATAATCATGTACTTTTCTTGAATAGGCTGTAGATATTAATTAAATTCATTTACTTAAAAAATTTTTATTGTTGTTGTATTACATCCATCCTCTTTTTGCTTCCCCCTCCCCACCCACCCATTCCCCGCAAAGTCAATCCCACCTGTTGTCCATGTCCATGGTTCCTTTATACTAGGTTCTCATTTACTTTCTAACATTAAAATAGCACGAGTTCCCAGGGTAAACATCATTGTGAGGTATTACATACACATGTATGTATGCCATGTCAATATGTATCTATGCTCACGAGGGTTATTGTTCTGCAGTTTTGTTCTTGTAATGTACTTGTCTGGTTTTGGTCTCAGTAATGCTGGATTCATCAAATGAGTTTTGAAGTACACTCTCCTCTTCTATTTTCTGGAAGTTTGCAAGGAATGCATATTATCTTTCTTAAATGTTACCAGCAAAGCCATTTATCTTTCTGAGAAGTTTTTAAAGTTCAAATTCAATTTTTAAAATAATTATATGGCTATTCAGGTTATATATTTCATCCTGTGTGAGTTGTAGATTGTGTCTTTTAAGGAATTTTCCCACTTTATCTCAATTGCTGAATTTATTGACAAAGCATTGTTTATAGTACTCACATATATCCTTTCTGTATCTATAGGATCCTTAATGATGATCTTGATTTTCTATTAGTAATGTGTCTTCTACCTTTTATCTCTCGATCAATCTGTCCACACGTTTATAAATTTTGATAGTCTCGAGAAATAAGTTTTGGGTTTTATTGTTTTCTATATTAGTTTTCAGTTTTCTCTGGTACTTTGGGTTTAACTTATATTTCTTTTACTTTCGTTTTTTTTTTTTTTTTTTTTTTTTTTTTTTTTTTTTTTTTTTTTTTTTTTTTTTTTTTTTTTTTTTTTTTTTTTTTTTTTTTTTTTTTTTTTTTTTTTTTTTTTTTTTTTTTTTTTTTTTTTTTTAAGGTGATGTCTAGGTCATTCATGTTTTTTCCTACTTTTCTAATATAAACACTTAATGTTTAAAACTTCCTTCTAAGCATTAGCTGCTGCATCTCAAATATTTTCGGTAATTTTAAAATTCAGTTCAAGTATTCTATCATTTCTGTTGTGATTTCTTTTTTAACCCACAGATTATTTAAAAGCATGTTGTTTAGTTTCAAATATTTGTGATTTTCCAGGTATTTTTTTATGCTGATTTCTAATTTAATTCCATTGTGGTCAGGGGATATTATTTGTGTAATTTCAGTGATTTAAATTTATTAAGAATGTTTTAGGGCCCATCTTTATAAATGTTTAACGTGCCCCTGAAAAGAACATGCATTCTACTATCATTGATAGTGTGGTTCATGTCTTCTGTATCTTTACTGACTTCCCATCTACTTGTTTTGTCAACTATTAAGAGTAAGGTGTTGAAACCTGCAATTAACTCTGAATGTGCCTCTTTTGCCTTTGAAATCTGGCAGTTTTTGCTTTCACGTATTTCTTTTTCCTGGTGGAGGAGCCGCTGCTGGGGTGGGGAGAAGGGGAAGGTGTCCCTCAGCTCTGAGTGCAGCTGTCACTGCAGAGGAAGACAAGCAGTGCTGGTCTCTTCAGTTGCACTGTGGGGGAACGGTAGTGTTTTGTAGGTTAGTAAGAACTTAGCATTTCTAAAATTAAAACTAAGAGCATGTTTTCCTTGGAAATAGCTAAACAGTTTTTAAGTGGGCGATTGTTTCATTGTGTGGTTAAAAATTGATTATTCAAGTCCATTTTCTTGTTTTACTGTTCCAAGATAAGTTATGTCTAATACGTAACAGGCAGTGAGTTAGGACCTCAGAATTCATCAGTGGATGGACCTGCCCTCATGGAGTTTATGGGCTAGAGAGACAAGTCCAGGTACAAGTATAGCAGAGCATAGGACGTTAGAAGGCCTGGAGTACTTTGGGACACAGAGGAGGGGGAATTAGGAGCGTCAGAGCTAAGATCATAAAGTAGAATATGAAATAGCCAGGTAAAAGGTAAGAGTGTTTCAGGCAAAAAAACATGTGGAAAGGCTAAAGAATGTGAGAGTGTTGAATACTAAAGTGGCATTTTTCAAACTGTAGGCACCCAAACAGTAGATTGTGAAATCAATTCAGTAGGTTGTGATCTGTGTGTTTTAAAAAAGAAATAAAGCCCTGGCTGGTGGCTCAGTGGATAAGGTGTCAGCTTGCGAACCCAAAGGTCGCTGGTTTGATTCCCAGCCAGGGCACATAACCAGGTTGCAAAATCCAGGTCTCT
The DNA here is from genome assembly GCA_004026585.1 of Noctilio leporinus. NCBI lineage: Eukaryota > Metazoa > Chordata > Mammalia > Chiroptera > Noctilionidae > Noctilio > Noctilio leporinus. The sequence continues at coordinate 59,764 of PVIW01004220.1, read as the reverse complement.
AGCCAGGTCCGTATCTGGAGGCAGGTGAAAGGCAACCATACGTTGATGTTTCTCTCCCTTTCTTCCTCCCTCCCTGCCCTTCTCTAAAGATAATGAAATCTTAAAAAAAAGAAGAAGTAAAAGAAAATGAAAGTGGTCACACAAACACTTGTTAGATTGTGCTATAAAGCTAGAAAATCCCTACAATAGAGGGAACTGAAGTCAATGTGACCACCATGGAAGGTCTGCTTTCAGGTATTTTGAAGTGCTATTACTTGGAGCATTGATGAATCATCTGTTTTATCATTAGGAAATGGTCCTCCTGATCCAGGTAATATTTCTTGCGCTTAAACCTACCTTGTCTTGTTTAAATACAGCAGCTCCAGTTTTCTTTTGGTTGGTGTATTGTAGTTTTCCACCATTTTACTTATAAATTTTGAAGTGTTTCTTATCAGACAGCATAGAGTTGGGTATTATTTTCTTTTCCAATCTCTTCTTTTAAATGGTGAATCTAGATTGTCTGCATTTTACACAATAATTGATTTGGTCGGTTGAGGTTAAATGATCTTGTTACATATTTCATATGTCCTGTTTTTCATTTCCCCCTTCTTCCTTTCTTTCTTTCTTTCCTTCCTTCCTCCCTCCCTCCCTTTCTTAGGGTGAGAATGCAAACAGTCCAGGAGTCTCCACGAATCGAGGAGGCCAGGGCTGTAAGAATTTGCAGGGAGGAAGAGAAAGCTGAACACAAAGAAAATATTAAACATTTGCAGAGGGTTCCCTTGAGTCTGTAGCTGAGTGTTGATCATGACGTATGTGAGAAAACTATAAAGATGGTAAAAACACAGAACAAAACAAAACAAAAAGCCCAAACGCTGAAAGGCAGCAGAAGGAATAACTCCTGGAGCTCAAACCAGGCCAGGAATAACTTACATCCCCTTGATTCATAGTGGAAATCCCTCCTGATACCAGGGGCGTGGGCTTCAGGGATCACTGTCTTACCTGCTGCTTGTTCTTTAATTCACCAGTTTCTGCCTTTATCTTGTGAATTTTTCTATCGCTTTGGTTCTGTCAAAATTTTACTTCATGTATCTGAAACTTTGGTATGTTAGATGCATATACGTTTATGGTTGTTATGTTTTCCTAATAGATTGCAAAATGTTCATCGTTATGAAACATCTGTTTTAATCTCAGGTAATACTTATTTTCTTTTTTTTTCAATTTTCTTTTTAATACTTATTTTCCTGTAGTCTACATCATGTGGTATTAATGTAACCATATCAACCTAATTGTGCTTACTGTTTGCATGGTATACGCTCTACCCTTTTACTTTTAGCCTCTATCTTTATGTTTTGACTGTATCTTACAAAAACAGACAGATTACATGTAGTTGTATCCTGCATTTTAAATCTAAATAAACAGTTTTACTTTTTGATTGGAGCATTTAAGCCACCATTTATTATTTGCTTTTATTTTTTAATTTTTATTTATGTATTTTGGCTTGTCTGTTTTTTGCCTTCTCTTCTGTTAATAGGAATGTTTAAGTATTTTTAATATCCCATCTTAATTCCTTCTTATCTCTTAAATATGCATCTTTACACTCTATTTTTAATGTTTGTTCCAGGAATTATAATGTGCATTCATTCTCCCCCAAATTTTTTATTGTGGTAAGAAAACATAAAATTTACCATATATCATTTTTAAATGTACAGTTCGGTGATATTAAATACATTCATAATGTGCTGCCATCATTACCATCCACCTCCAGAAAATCTTGTAAAACTGCAGCTCTGTCCCCACTCAACACTAACCCTCCTGTCTCCTCTCCCCAAGCCCCTGGCACCAGCCATACTACTTTCTGTCTCTAGGAGTCTGACTGCTCTAAGCATCTCATGTGTAAGTGGAACCATATGGTATTTATCCTGTGACTAGCTTAATTTAGCAGGACGTCCTCCAGAGTCATCTATGTTGCGGCATGTGTTAAAACATCCTTCCCATTTAAAACTGAGTAACATGCCACATTTGTGTCTCTTGGTGCCTGTTGATGGACACTTGGATTACTTCCACGTTTTGTGAATAATACTATGATCACGGGTACTTTATTATCTCTTTGAGACCTCATTTTCAATTCTTTTCGGTGTCTAGTACAAGTGGAATTTGCTGGATCATATGGTACTTCTATTTTTAATTTTCTTAGAAACTGCCACACTGTTTTTCCACAGAGGCTGCGCCACTTTACATCCCCACCAACAGTGAACAAGAGTTCCAATTTCTTCAGATTCACACTAACCACGTTACTTGCTGAGCTTTTTGTTGTTTTGGTTGTTTTACAGTGGCCATCCTAATAGGCAGCATCTTGGAGCTTCCATTTGCATTCGCCAATGGTTAGTGATGTGGAGCATCTTTCCATGTGCTTACTGGTCATCTGTATACCTTCTTTGCCTATCTTTGAATCAAGCTGTTTTGTTGCTTTGAAGTTTTAGGAGTTCTTTATATAGTTTGGATACTAATGATCAGATATATGATTTGCAAATATTTTTTCCCATTCTATGGGTTGCCATTTTACTCTATTGATAGTGTCTTTAGCTGTACAAATTTCTTAAATTTGTCATGAAACTTGGTTTTTATTTTTTCTGTTGTTCATGTGTCTTTGGTGTCATATCCAAGAAAGAATTGCCAAATGCAATGTTATAAAGCTTTTGCTGTAGGTTTTCTTCTGAAGAGTTTTATAGTTTTATGTGTTACATTTAGGTCTTTGCTACATTTTGAGTTAGTTTTCTTATGTGGTGTTAGATTGGGGTCCAGCATCATTCTTTTGTACATGGATATTCAGTTTTCCCAGCATCGTTTGTTGAAAAGACCCATCCTTTCCCCACTGAACAGTTTTGACAAGTTTTTCAAAAATCATTTGACCACACACGCCATAGGCTCTCAATTCTATTCCACAAATCTGTATATTCCTCTTTCTACTAGCACATGTTTTTGATCACTGCAGTTTTATGGTAAGTTTTGAAATCAGGAGTCTTTTGGGTATGTCCTCCTTTTTCAAGATTCTTTTGGCTATTCAGAGTCAGTTGCGATTCCATATGTCTTTTAGAATGGGTTTTTCTATTTCTGCAAAAAAAAATGTTAATGGTGTTTTGAAAGAGATTCCATTAAATATATAGATTGCTTTGGGTAGAACTACATCTTAACAAATGTTCTTCCAATCTCTGAACATGGGATGGGTTTCATTTTTGTCATCTTAATTTTTTTTCAGTTATGTTTTATAGTTTTGATTGTATAGTCTTTTATCACCTTGATTAATTCCAAAATATTTTACTTTTTTAAAGATTTTACTTATTATTTTTAGAGAGAGAAGAAGGGAGGGAAGCAGAGAGGGAGAGAGACATCAATGCATGGTTGCCTTTCATCTGCCTCCAGCCAAAGACCTGGCTCTGGGGAATCAAACCAGCAACCTTTGGGTTCTCAGGCAGGTGCCTTATCCATTGTGCTATCAGCCAGGGCTAAATGTTTTCCTCTTTTTGATGGTATTGTAAAGGAAGTTGTTGCCTCAATTTTGTTTTGGGGGTGCTTATTGTTAGTGTATAAAAAATGCAACTGATTTTTGTGTGTTGACTTTGTATCCTACTGTTTTACTAAATTCACTTATTAGTTTGGTTTGTGAAACCAATTGGTTTGTCGAATCTTTAGACTTGTCTACATATAAGATTATACCATCTGTGAACAGACAATTTTACTTCCTCCTTTCCAATTTGGATGTCTTCTGTTTCTTTCTCTTGACTAACTGCTCTGGCTAGAATTTCCAGCACTATGTGGAAGAGAAATGACAAAAATCAGGCATCCTTGTATTATTTTTGATCTTACAAGAAAATCTTGCAGTCTTTTACCACAGAGTAGAATATTAGTCATTCATCTATTGATGGACACTTGAGTAGCTTTCTCCTTTGGCTATTCTGAATAATGCTGTTACCTATGAACATGATATGGCACTAGTTTTTGAATGTTTATATATCAAATATTTTCAGCTAATATATAGAAATACAATATTGGCCTTGTATCATACTCCCTTACTGAAATAATTTAACATTTTAGGGAATTTTTGTAGATTCCAGTGGATCGTTGAATTTTCTATGCATGCCATCAGTGAATAAAGATAATTTTACTTTATCCCTGCCATTGCTATTTCTTTTTCTTGATTTACTGTATTTATTAGGAATTTCAGTAAGATGTTAAATCAAAGAAATGAGTAGCTATCCTTACCTTGTTACTGATCTTAGGGGAAAAGTTTTCAATCTTTCGCCATTAAGTGTGACGTTAGCAGTAGTTATTTTTAAATATAGCTGCCCTTGACCAGATTAAGGAAGCACCTTTTGTTCATGGTTTGCTAAGAATTTTTATCAAAAATAGGTGTTGAATTTGTCAAGTACTCATCTATTGAAATGATATGATTTTCCTTCCTTAGTCTGTCAATATGATGAATGATATTGATTTATTTTGTAAAGTCCAACCAGTCTTGTATTCCCAGGATAAACCCCATTTGGTAAAGATGTCTTATCTTTACTTTGTTGGATTTGATTTACTAGTATTTGGTTGAGAATTTTTTGTCAATATAGTCATGAGATGTACTGATTGTTACTTTCCTTCTAATGGCTTTGAATTCGGATAATGCTGGCCTCATGAAATGAATTTAAAGTGTTCTCATCTTTTCTATTTCTATAAGAGCTTGGGTAAAATTGGTATCATTACTTAATTACATGTTTGGTAGAACTTGCCTTTAAAATAATCTGGACCTGAAGTTTTCTTCGTTGGAAGATTCTTTTAAGAGTTCAATTTCGGTAGTATATTTAGCTTATCACTCCCTTCTTCAGTTTTTGTTTTCTGTTTTTTAGTGAATCTGTAACTTTACCTAAATTGTTGAATTTATGACACAGTTACCTTTGTTTTCAGTTATCTATAGCATCTATTGTGATATCCCATCTTCCATTTCTTATAAATAAAATTTATTCACTTTGGAAAGAAAGGAGGGATGGAAAAGGGGAGATGGGAAGAAGGAAGAGGGAGAGAAGTAAAAATTCACTGGTTGTCTCTTGCATGTGCCCTGACTGAGGATGAAACTACAACCTTGAGGTATCAGAATGATGCTTTAATCAACTGAGCTACCTGGTCAGAGCATCCAGCTTTCATTTCTGACATTTATAATCTGTGTTTTCTCTTGTTATTTTGATTAGTCTGTCTAAACAATGATCAAATATATTTTTCAAATAACTAATTTTTGGTTTCACCTATTTTCTATTTGTTTCCAGTTACACAATTTTCTGTTCCTATCTTTATTACTTCTTTCCTTCTGCTTTCTTTACCTTTCTTTTCTTAGTTTCTAAAGGGAATGTTAGATTATTTGACACTTTGTCTTTTTTCCATAGGTTAGAGTTGTGTTAAGTTCCAAATAATTGAGGATTTTCCACCTTTCTGTTATTGATTACTAATTTAAGTCCATTATGGTTGGATAATATCCACTGTATAATTTTAATTCCATAAAAGTTTTAATTTTTAATGTCCCAGAATATAATTTATTTTGGTGAATGTTCCATTTGCACTTGAAAAGAGTAAGTATTTTGTTACTGTTGGCTAGAGTGGTCTAAAAATGTCAATTAGGTCAAGTTGATAGCATTGTTCAAGTCTTCTACATCCTTGCTGACTGTTTGTCTACTTATTATTCTGTTCATTATTTGAGAAAGAAGTGATGATGTCCCCAAATATAACTATGAATTTGTCTATTTCTTTTAGTTCAATCAATTTCATCTTGTGTTGTTCGGTACTCCATCCATATTCAGGATTGTTGTCTTCTTGGTGAATTGATCCTTTTATCATCATGTAATGTCCCTATCTACACCCAGTTATTTTCTTTGTTCTGAATTATTCTTTGATATTTTTTAAAAAGATTTTATTATTTTTAGCGAGAGGGGAAAGGAGAGAGGCAGATAGGGAGAGAAACAACAATGTATGGTTGCCTTTCACCTGTCTCCAGCTAAGGACCTGGTTGGAGACCTGGCTTGCAACCTGGTTATGTGCCCTGGCTGGGGAATCAAACCAGCAACCTTTGGGTTTGCAGGCCGGAGCCTTATCCACTGTGCCACCAGCCAGGGCTTATTCTTTGATATTTATAGCTACTTATTTTGACTAGTATTAATTTGATATATTAATCCTTTTAATTTTAACTCATCAATATGAGGAGACAGCAAGCATTTTCTGTAAAGGGCCAGTAAGTATTTTGGGCTTTGTGACTACATATGGTCTCTGTATACTCTTCCTCCTTCTCCTCCTCAAAACCCTTAGAATAATATGGGAAAACACTCTTGAAAACAGGTCTGTAGGCCAGTTCACTGGTCCATATACAATTTTATTTAGGGTGCATCTCTCACAGACAACATCTAATTGGGTCCTCTTATTTTTTCAATCCAATGTGATAGTATTTGTTTTTAAGTGCTGTGTTTGGACCATTCCAATTTATTGCAATTATTGCTATAATTGAATTTAGGTCTACTGTTTTATTACTTTTTTTATCACTCTCATTTTTTTTCTCTGTTCCCTTTTTCTGTCATCTTTGGAATTTGAATTTTTTTAGTATTCTATTTATTTTGTCTATTAGCTTTTTGGCTCTATCTCTGTGTGCTGCTTTAGGGATATACAAATCAAACTTTTCACTGTCATTTAGAATCAATACCACTGCATGTAAAATATAGAAGCTTTATAATCATATAATCATCTTTGCCTTCTCTATTCCCTTCTATTACAGTTTTCATATGTATTACATCTATATAGTTTAAATCTTTCTAACAATGACATGTTTGCTTTTTAAACTTACGTATATCTTAAGGTACTTTTAAAAAGTATTGCTACTTTTGCCCAGGTATTTACCTTTTCTGCTGTTCTTCCTTCATTCCTGATGTTCTGAGTTCATTCTGGTATCATTTTTCCTTTTGTCTGGAGAACAGCCATTCATATTTCTTTTTACAGCAGTTCTGCTGGGAATGAGTTATTTTAATTCTTTTTCTCTATGTCTTTATCTTGCTTTCATTCTTGAAAAATATTGTTGCTGTATTTAGAGTTCTGAGTTGACAGGTCACTGCATATTTTTGAAGATGTTGTTTTGTTTCCCCACCTTTTGATCACCATTGTCTCTGATGAAAAATCTCGTTATTGTTCCCCTTCAAGTAAGGCATAATTTTTCTCTGGCTGTTTTCTGTATTTTTTCTTTGGTTTTCAGTAATCTGATTCTGATGTGTCTAGGTGTGGTTTTCTTTGAGGTTATCCTGTTTGGAGTTCTCTCTGTCCCTTGAACCTGTGAATGTATGTCTTTTGATATATTTCGGAAGGCTTAGCCACAATTTTTTCAAAAATTATTTTGGATTTTGGTGCAAACTACAAATGTTTGGGCCATTAAACTAAGTTCTGTAGTTCTATAAAACATAAGGCCTAAAATTAACAATACAGTGTTGCATACTTTCAAAAAACTTGCTAAAAGAGAATGGATCTTAGATTAAGTGCTCTTACCACAAAAAGAGAAAAACAAAAAATAAGAAAGGGAGGAGCAGAACACTTTTGGTGGTGATGCACAATAGTGAGGAGAGTGGCACAGAGGTACACTTAGCTCCCAACACATCAATTATCTCAATTTAATGCATTAACTATCTAGAGCTTTTTTGTATGTCAATCATACCTCAATAAAGTGGTTAATTCTTTTTTCTGCACCAATCTCTTCCTCTTCTCTTAGGGATTTCAATGGTAAGTGTATTAGATCTTTTGATAATGCCTAACAAGCCCCTTTTTTTCCTCTAAGTTCTTCAGATTAGATAACTTCTACTGATCTATTTTCAAGTTTACTGATACTTTCCTCCATCATCACCCAATCAAAATACCTATCAGATATTTCTTTCTCAGTTCTAAATTTTTGATTTGATTTTTTTAAATAAACTTTTTCTTTTATAAAAAATTTGCATTTACAGAATGGTAGTAAAGATAATGGAGAATGTTTTCCAGTACTCCTCCCCACTTTTCCCTAATGATAACATCTTACAATGTCACATACCATGGTATGTTTGTCAAAACTAAGATGCCAACACTGATACATTATTATTAACTACATCCAGGCTTTACTCAGATTTCACCAGTTTATATAGTAATGTCCTTTCTTTCTTTTTTCTTTTTTTTCCTAGGATTCAATCCAGGATACTAAAACTCATTTAGTGATGGTTATAATTTGAGTTTGTTTGCTGGAACTTCCCAAGGTTGTTTAGCTCTACCTCATGAAGGGTAATTAAAACAGCGGTTCTTAGGTGTCTGGTACTTCCAGCATTTGGGTCAGCTCTGGCCTGTCATCTTCTGATTGCCTTTTCCCTGGATATTTGGTCCAAGTTTCCTGGTTCTTGGTACGCCAAGTATCGCTATATTTTTATCCTAGCTATTGCTATTGTTTTTGTTTTGTAAGAAAACAGGATCTTGTTTTTAAATGCTATTAAGAATGTTGATTTTCTTCTCTTTTTTTCCCTTTCCTCCTCCCCTCTTCTTATCCTCTTTCTGTTCTAGCAGGTACCCTACAAAGTTCACGGTACAATTCTTTCTCTCCCTCCATGGGGAGCAGCTCCTCTGTCTACTCAGCCTTCCAAGCAGCAGATGTTTGTACATTTGCACTTCGTTCCCTGGTTGACCCACAAACGGCCTAAAAATCAGGATGACTAGGTCACTGGGTCAAGGCCCCCGGCCAGGAATCAGCACACGCAGTCAGTGCAGGCAGGACTGGGAGGCCTCGCATTCCCGGGGCACTGGGGGAGGCAGAGATGTGGTTTCTGCCACCACAGGGGCGGAACCTGGCTCTTTGCCTCAGACGCTGAGCTGTTTGCCCCCGTTGGCCCTGAGAGCCTTCGGTCCTCCCTGAACTTTGAGTGTATCCCAGCGGCAGCCCGGTATGGAAGCGGGTTCCCCCCGCGCGTCGGGGGGTGCAGGCAGGCAGGGGGTGGACCGCAGTCAGGGCGCTGTGTTAAAGGGGCGAATTCGGCCCGCTTCTCCTCTGCTAAAGCCCCTCACTGGCTCACACTGCTCTCAGCACTAGAAACAGCCCCGAGGCCCGGCCCCCACACTCCCCCCACCGCCACACGGGCCCCCTTTTGTGCTCCGCCACGCTGGCGTCGCCCGTGCCGCCCTTTGCGCACGCAGCTCCCTCTGCCCGAAGCTGTTTCTTCCCCCTTCCGCACCGGTGAGCAGCCATCTCGGCCCAGACGCCACTCCCCGGGGAACCGCGTTCCTCAGCGGCCCCTCTCCCCGGCGCCCCCTCGGCTCCGACGGCGATCGGGGCCGTTTCCTCGCAGCACGTGCTCTTACCGTGGTCGAGGCCGGCCTTGGCGCTTTCGCGTCCCCCGGCGGAAGCGGCACCGTCCAGCGGCCCACGCTGGCGGCCTTTGCAGGCGAGGGCGGCCGGGCGGCGCCCGTGGGTGCGGCGACCACCCGCCTGCGCGGCCACAGGGTAGCCAGGGCGCCCCGTGACTGCGCAGCAGCTCCCAGGCCGCACTCCGCTCCGCCTGCCCGGAAGCTTCCAGCTGAGCCGCCATCGTTGTCCGCCAGCGGAACCGGAAGCGGAAGGGTGTCCCCGGCCCCGCCCCTTCCGCCCTCAGGGCCGCGGAGCGCAGGCTGTGCAGCACGTGCGCGGCCCCGAGGGGACGGTGGGAGCCTGTTGGCGGTGACGCGGCCGGGGCCTGTCGCTGTGGCCGGCGGGGCGCTGTCGCCTCCTGCAGCGCTGCGCACCGAGGGGCCGGAGACGGACGTGGCGGCCTGCAGCTCCTCGTGGGGACTCGGGCCGCGGGTCCCACGGGCGGCCCCTGCGCGAAGACGCAGGCCTGCACGTCGCCTTTGCGCCTCGGCCCTGGACGAGGCCTGGCCGAGGCCGTGGGAGCTGGGGGCAGCCGGTGCGGGGCAGCCGGGCCGGGGGGGCGGTGCAGCCACCGGAGGAGGAGCGCGTCCTCTGCTTCGGGCGGCACGTGCCTGGGTGCCTGGTGGTTCCCGGGAAGGGGGTTGCTGGGTGGCCCCGATCGCGCAACTGCAAAACCGGCCGTCAGAATTTGAACCCGGTTCTGCCGACTCGAACCGGGAGCCGCACACTCAGCTGCCGGGCCTCCCGGGTCCCCGGAGGCCAGCAGGTCCAGGCCCGTCCGCTTCACAGGTGTCGGAAGCTGGCTTCCTTCCACGTGCGGCGCGCAGGCTGGAAAGATAGTCCCCGATAAAGATCAGCTTTTCAGAGGCTCCGCGCGGGGGGTGCTTAATGGCTGTTCCTGGACGGGGAAGCTGGCTGCAGGCCACCTCCGCGTGGACCAAGCATGCGTGTGGCCGCCGCAGAAAGCCGCCCACCCAGGGGTGGAAACGCCGTCCCGGGCGGCGCAGAAGGGTCTGCGGGCGCAGTTGCCGGGCAGCCAAACTGAGTTCAGGCCAGAGGGAAGGGGTCTGAGTGGCAAGTGCGTCCTGCAGCCAACAGGGACCCACGGTTTCAGCTAGAGGACCCCTTGTGTCCTAGTGTGCTGGCGGTGACCGGAAACCAGGACCCTGAGGCTTTTCATTGGGGGCAGGGGGGGGGGGTGTTGTTTATTTTGTTTTGTTGACTGAACAATGCTCCCTGGACTAGTCCCTGGAGCTCTCAGGACCACAGTGGAGACCAAAGCGAAAGTAGCCCACCAGCTGGAAGGAAGTTGGTGAGGACCCTTCCCACCCCTTGAGGGAGCCCTGGCCTTCCAGATGCTCCCACCCTGATCCCCTTGTCCCCAGCCCCGGAGCGGGTGCTGCCCAGGAAGACACGGTGCTTCCTGGCCCTTCAGCAGGGAGGACAGGCCTGGTTTTGGGAGCCTGCTTGGCAGCAGGAGGTTATGAAAGAGCCCTTCCCCCTTCCCAGCCCCATGTGCCAGTGCCCCCCCGGGCCAGCATACTGCGTGAGCTGAGCCTGGCTGGGGTGCAGGGCTGAGCCACCATTCGCATGATGACAGCATCTCAAATGTGCGTGGGACCTGGTACTTTTCCAAGGGCTTTTAAATGCATTATCTTGTTGGAGGCTCATTTGAGGCAAGGACTCGAAGCAGACTGGAAAACAACTCATTTACTGACTCCTGAATGGGGAGGAAGCTGAATGCAGCGTATATTTTTGCTGAATCTCCAACCAAAACAACCTTTTGTTAAAGAACAAACAAATAAACAAAAATGCTGAACATCAATTCACCAGGGAACATAGTCTGAAGGAAGGCTCTGGGCAGAGAATCACGCAGCAAATCCATATTCACGAACATGTTGGGGGAGGGGCTCCTGGGGCCACAGATGAGCTCCTGGGGGGCCAGGGAGGGACAGGCAGAGGTCCTCCTGCTCACAGGGTAGTGGGGGTACATCCCAGCAACCAGGGGGTGGCCCTCTCCCAGAGCCCAGTGGCCGGCCTCCTCATTCTCCTGGGAGCCAGGTGACAACCCTTTCTTGACACTTGAGGCAACTGGCCTGATATGGCCACCTTGAGGGGCCCTGTACCTTCCTAGGCCTCCGGACCTCCCCTAGGACCTGATGCAGCCCCTTGCCCGGTGTTGTCACCTCTGCTGACCTAACCTTTGGAGACAGGGCTCTTGTCTCAGGGCTGGGGACTGCAGTGCAGTGGCAGTCCCTCTCCCAGGGCGCCACTGACTGCCCCGGCTTTCTCCCAGCCCACTCCCACAGGCTGCAGAACCAGGACCGGCTGGCCTTCTTCCACATTGTCACAGTCCTGCTGTAGCAGCTGCAGCCTGTGTCTGCCATCAGCCCAGCAGCCAAGGGGGGATGGGCCAGGAGTGGTGGCTGGGCTGTGGCCAGAGCTGGGCTGTAGCCAGGACCTGGAGCTTGGTGGTCTGTGCTGCCAAAGCCCCCAGAGCCTGGGCTTCCTGGAGGGGTATGGGCAAGGCTTTCCCAGCCCTGGCCTCCTCCAAAACTGCAGGCCCCCTTCTCATCCCTGTTCCCCAGAACTGCTCTGGGAGGGGAACAAGGCCCCGCAGACACTCAGGACAGGAGGCCCCGTGCTCTAACACGAGGGAGAATGGGGCTCCCGTTCCCCCACCTGCTCCCTGAGCCCCAGAGAAGCCCGATAGCTCCGGCAGGAAGCGAGGGTGCTTTCCGCCCATTTCCCCACCCCTCTTCTATTGTCCCTCACTGCTGACTGCTGGGTGCTGTGCCCTGCCCCCAGCAGCCCCTCCGACCCTGGGTGGGTGCAGGGGTCCCCGACTCACCCACAGGAAGCTGTGCCGGCCCCGATGGCAGCGTTTGCTCCCCTCTCCCACCTGGCCACGTGCCGCAGTGTGGCCGCCTCTCCGGGGACACGGTGCCGACATCACCTGCCTCTTGCTGCTGGGGGCTGGCTCTAATGTGGCTGTGGTAACAGTTGGGCCAAGTCCACCAGGAGCACTTCCTCAGCATGGACCACTCCGCTGTGCATGAGCCTCGTGACACGCACCACGTGCTCGGGCTCCCTGGAAGCTGGGGTCAAGTGGCTCTGCCTGTGCCCACTGTCCCCCACTGTGGCCACCTCTGGCCCAGTTGCCAGGGCTCTGGTGGGCCCACGGAAGCAGCCATCTCAGCCAAAAGCCCTTGGCAGCGGGACGAGCAAGGCCCCCGGCTGAGAGCCCCCTCACCCCACTGCCTGCAGTCCCCTGACGCAGGGCGTACCCCTGGCCGTGCGGCCACCCTGGTGCTGGCTGCCTGGAGCAGGAACAAGGCCACCGCAGTGATCTGGGTGATCTGGGTCTGCTTCGGGGCACCTCGGACGGAAGCTGGTGGGAGCTGCTCCTTGCAAGGCCATTGAGCAAGCTAATGACCCATAGAGGCTCCTGGCCGTTCCGGCCGTCCTGGTCGTGCCTCCGCCGGGCCCACAGAGCCCACGGACAGCCTTGTGACTGCTCCTGCTGCTCCTGAACGTGTCAGGCCACGTTTTCCCAGCCAGCGCCGAGGTCTCGGGGAGACGGCTTGCCTTCCCCAGCCGAGCGAGGCTGCGCACACAGCAGGCAGTAAGTATGTACTTGGGGTCAGGTCCAGAAAGAGTCCCCTTGATTTCCAGGACTGGGGAAGGAACGTTAAGAGTCTGGAGACACTTGGGCAGGAGTGAGGTAGTCAGCGGGCCAGGGAGGGCACAGCCCAGTGACATGTGTCCTGCAGTCATGTTCTCGACCCTTGTTCCCAGCAGAGGGAACGCAGCAGCCTCTCTGCCCAGTGGGGCCTGCGTGGCTGGTCTCCGGGCCCAGGCAGCTGCTGGGATGGAGCCCAGGAGGGGACAGAGCCCCTGCCCGTGCTCTTACCTAAACTCTGGAGAAGCTGGCTCCCAGGGGCCCCGGGGCCGCCTCACCTGGGCCCAGGTTGGGGGTCTGAGGTCTTGCCCTTCAGCCCTAGGATCGTGCCTGAATGCCAAACCACGCGTCTGACCAGGAACACTCAGCCTCCTGATGTCCTGCGGGACTGGGACAGCCCTCTCTGTAGACCTGGGCCCCAAAGCCTGATGCTCGTTTGGGAGAAGCTGACAGCAGCCCTTAGGGTGGGTTCCTACCACAGGGTGGGAGTGAGACGGAGGCCCAATGGGGTGAGGTGCAGCCACATTTAATTCAACTGCCAGGGGATTCTAGGGAGTCAAAGGCGAGATTCTTATTCTAAAAATTTGAGTCCCCAAAGCAAGTCACCTGCATCCTCCCAGAGGGCTGGCTGTCTAGGGACAGCAGCTGCCCTGGCCTGGAGCACAGGTGCCATGTGCAGGGCCGGGGCTGGAACCGGCCATGGGCACCCATCTCGGGTACCAAGTGGATGCCTGCTGTGTACCCTGGGGCCCAAGGTCGGGTGGAGGCCCCAGGAGGGAGCCTAGTTTGCAGAAGCTGGTGAGAGGGACAGAAACAGCCCAGAGCCTCCCGAGCCTCCCCCAGGGCCCCTGCCAATGCCTACACTGCCTTCTGGGACCTCAGGAGCCATTTCCATCACCACGACAACAATAAACAAACACAAACCGAAGCCCGTCTTATGGGATAATCTTCCCATGTTTGACATCAGTTAGTGAAGTGAGGCTGGCCCCTCTGTCGCAGGCCTGACAGCGGCTAGCCTCACACAAGTCTGCGCCTCTTGGAGTCCCTCTCCATGTCCCCCTCCTGGGTGTCTGCCTCACAGCCGAGCGGGGACACCAGGTTCAGCAGAGGGTCCTCGGAGGCTCGCCCGAAGAGTGCCAGGAGGAGGGCCACACCAAAGCCCGTGGCGCGCTCACCCTGTGGGCAAAGGGCAGGTGGAAGCCCCTTGCGGGTCCAGCCTGACCCGCACCCGCTCAGCAGGCCCACCTCTGCGGGGTGAGGGGTGCTCCGGACCGCAGAAAGGACGCCCACCGCCCTTCCCTGCAGCCCCCTCTGCTGCCCTCCCGTACGCCAGGCCAAGGAGTGGGAAAGCGTGAGGCCTGGGACCCTGGGCCTCCGGCCGAGGGCTGGCTGGCTGGCTGGGGAAGGACTGCACGCAGCAGCCACTCATTCCCAGGAATGAGGGGCCCAGAGGGCAGGGGGGACCACAGCTGGCTGGGAGGTGGGCCATGAGCAGTATGACCCTCAACGCAGAACACTTCCGATGAGCTCAGCCTGCAGCTCTGGCGCCAGAGAGGGGCTCTGACTGGCGTGAGCGGGTGGGAACTGGGCCAGTGGAGGGGGACGGGTGGGAAAGCGGACCGGCAGGCCGGCTGAGGGGGAGACCTAACGGGCAAGGGGTCCCCCACGGGAGCCCTGGACTCACTGCGTGCACAGGCGCGGCGATGTCCAGGTGGACCCAGACCCCGGGCCAGTCGAAGCCAATGTGGGAGGCAACGAAGAGGCCCGCACAGGAGCTGGGGCTGTTGTCCCGGTCCTGGGGGCAGAGGACAGACGTGACCCTTCCCTCCCAGCAACCAGGCACGGCGGAGGCACCACCAGGAGCTCCTTGGGGCTACTTCTGCATGGGCTGCTGCAGACACTCACGCCCCCTGGACCTGCCCTGCCATCCTCAGCCACCGCCTCCCCTGGCGTCTACAAGAAGGGGTCTGGGGGGCTCAGTACAAGGGGGCTGTTGAGAGGGACCCAGGACCCCAAGGACCTTGCATGTGGGCTGAGCTCTGCCTTGACCCCAGGGCACGGAGGCAGCGGGGAAAGGGCTGATGGTGGGACCACAGTCGGCCCCGAAGGGGAGGAAGCCCAGTCCCAGGCACGGGGCCATGTGGGCAGCGAGCCCGGTGAGTGGCGCCCCCTCCAGAGCACGGAGCTGGGCCTCACGGGGCCCCGTCCTCGCTGCTGCTGGTTTGTGGGGCCGCGGTGGCACCCAGGGCAGGTCCCGCCACGTGCCCGCCCGCCAGCTCAGCGCCGCTCGAACCTACCGCCACGGAGTTCTTCATGTCGGCCACGGCCGAGGTGAACTCGCTGAAGTGCAGCTCCGGGCAGTAGACCAGCGGGTGCACCAGGTCCCCGCACTTCCTGCCGGACGTCACGCAGGCCGCCTCCCACTCGGCGCTGTTGGTGAGCACCGCGGCGTGGTACTTGCCCGTGGCGATGCCCTGGGAGGTGGCCACGGAGACCAGGGACAGTGGCGGAGGCCCCAGGAGAGGGGCACACAAAAAAGCCGGAGGAGGGGTGGTGAGAGGCCAAGATGGGCAGGGGAGGCGAGTCTCCCGTCCTGTCCCGGCATCTAGGCCCCAGTGCTCGGCTCTGCAGCCCGCACCCTCCCTGGGTGCACGGACAAGCCCCCTGGTCCCCTGCCCGGGCCGGGAAGACAAAGTGACAGAGCCCCTCCCCCCGAGGTGTAGGTGGGTGCAGGCTCCCACCTGCGCCCCTGTCAGCGTGGCCATGTCCAGGATGATGTCGGCACCCAGGTCCTTGCAGGCATAGGACACGCCATCTGCCAGCACCAGCCTGCCCTCGGCGTCCGTGTTGTTGATTTCCACTGTCCTGGGACGGCAGAGACCCCATCAGCTTGGCGCTCCCTGGGCACACGGAGGGAGGCCCTTTGGAACTGGGGGACCCCATCTAGAACGCTTGTCTCTGTAACTGCCCTGGGAGGCAGAGCCACCACTGTCCCCTACATCCATGCAGTGCCAGGGCCAGGAGCAAAGGCCACGGAGTCAGTCCCGCCCCCTCACTTCCTGCTGGGAGCTGGGGTAAACCTGTGCCTCAGTTTTCTCATCTGTAAGATGGGAGAGCAGGCTTGCACAGGTAACATTTACACAGTCGTTGGCCTTGGGTCCACATGGGGAAGGATGTGCCACTCAGGGTAACCCTGGGGAGGCACACCTGTGTGTGTGTGTGGGGGGGGCTGTCCCACTAGATCAAACCGGATCCCCAGCCCCTGAGCTGTGGCCGCCTTCCTGGGCCGCGCTGGGAGCAAACAGCTTGCAGTCCAGGGCTCCTGGCCGCGGGGCGTCTCTGGCTAGATCCTCCCAGCTGGAGGTAGCAGGGTGAGACCTGCCCCCAGCCAGGCAGGACTCAAGCTGAGCGGCTGGCCAGGGAGGAGGGTGCCGCACGCCCCGAGGGGGCTGGGGGGACTCGCAGTGACGGGCGGGCGGCTTACTTTCCTGAGTACAGCAGGTGGATGTCGTCGGGCCGCGTGGCGTTCGGCCCCACCGAGTTCTCGGCCAGGCAGAAGACGGCATGTAGGTTGTCCTTGAAGCCCTGCGGGGACACGGGCAGAGGCCCGTCACAGGCTGGTGGCGCTCCTCTCGGGAGGCCGAAGGGGCGGGGCGGGGGGGGGGGTGGCAGGCATAGGAGCCGGGGTGGCCCACCCAGGCCAGCCTGCAGCGCTGAGCCAGGTGACAGCCTCACTGGGTGCCGGCCACCCTCCTTGTTAGTCCCCAGCCCTCAAGGGGACAGGACAGCAGGTGACTCCGGCTCCTTCTCCCACATCCCCCTGTGGGGCTCACAGACCTCCTGTGGCTTGTGGCTCAGCTTGAGGGGGACCCTGGAAAGCACCATTTCCGAAGTGGCTGAGACTGGCCTGGCTCCGGAGGTGCAGGCCCCCCGCCCCGATGGGGACCCAGCCCCCTTCCTCCTGGGATGTCTGCTTTTCTCTCAGGGAACAGGCTGGACTCCTGACCCGCATGAATGAGAAACTCAGCCAAGGCCTTTTGTTTGTACTTTTAAGTTTACCCCCAGGAGCCACGCCAGGCAGGCGGGCCCTGGGGAGAGAGGCGGCCGTGGACTTAGTGGCCGGAAGGGCCTGATGGAGCCACAGGACGGTGGTCAGTCGCCCCCTTGGTCAGCGCACACAAGACTTCTGTTGCATTAACACTTTTCACGGCACAGGGTCTTCAGGCTGGAATCCTGCTTCCTCCCACTTTGAGGGCTTTGGGCCTCGGATGGGTGTCGACCCCCCACGAAGGACAGGAGAGGGAGCCCTGCTCCCCAGGCCTGCAGAGGCGGCACCCACTAACCTGCTTGATGGCGGCTCTGAAGGCCCCCAGGATGGCGGCAGCACCCCCGCAGTCTCTCTTCATCCCCGGCATGGTGGTCTGAGGTGGCACAGAGGGGACAGATGGCAGGTGAGTGGACGTGGCCTGCTCGGCAATCGTGCCCACCCTCCGTCTCACCCTGCCCAGCGCCCCCGCGCCCCAGCGGGGTCCCCAGGCCTGCAGGACCGCGAGGAGAGAAGCCAGGAGACTCCTCAGAAGCGATGGGCCGTAACAGCGGAAGACGGGGAGACCCTTTCTGAGCACAGCTTTGGGGGTTACCCCAGGATGGGGGCATGAGGGAGGAGGGAGGGGGACCTCTACAGCTGCCCCATGTGCAGTAGCCAGGCGGTGACACAGACAGGCGCAGCCACCAGGGCTTGCAGCTGGGCTGCGGCCCCGTCGCTGGGCTGCCCAGGGACCAGCCTTGCCTCCTCCCACTGGCATCTTACGCGTCACCATCGGCCTTGGTGGCACTTGCGTCCTCAGCTCCCTTTGCGCCTCCAAGTCACTATCTTGAACGTATTAATGCGAACACCACTGTCACATCACCCATCTCACTACCCTGGCAAGGACACCAGCAGCCCCGCCAGCCTGCCCACCTCCCCCTGGTCTTCCCCGGGTCGCGGGGTCTCCTGCGAGGCCCCTGCAGACGCGGGCGCCCTCTTGCCACAGCGGGAAATGGGTTTCCGTGAGCGGGTGCAGAGCGGGTGCATCTTTTTACGTTTGCCAGGCTGCCAGCGCTCACCGCCAAGTCCCCATTTTAAACCAACAGCGGGCCGCCACACGTAAGGACCAGGTTCGAAATGTACCCAGGGATGTTTTGATACTTTACGGGATGGCGTGAGCCTTGGGCTTTAATGGAAAGTATTTTTAGCTACGAACGGAGCTGCTTTCACAATTAGATCCAGCGAAAATGACCCAGCCGGCACTATCGAAAATAAGCCGTGCCGTGGACCTCAACTGCGAGAACACGCAGGATTGTCCAAACGGAAAGGCAGGGCCTCGGGTCTGGGATCAAAGTACCTGCAAAAAGGCCCACAGGACACAGCTCACGGGGGTCCCCGGCATCGTGCCCCCGTCACCGCACAGCCTCCCGGCGGCGGGTCCCCAAACGCCACACAGCACCCCGCGCCCGTTCCCCGTTCTCTCACAGGAACGATGGCCATTCTGGCCCTAAGATGGCATCTGCCCATGGCAGGAGGCTGACCCCCGCACCTACGGGCCCCCGGGACCAGCAGGCCGCCGGCGTCGCCCAGAGCTGGACGGGCAGCGTGTTTCCAGCCCCCGGGAAGGTCACGCGTGGCCAAGTTCACTGGGGTTTCCTTGCTGAGGCGGCCAAGCAATGGACTTGAAAACAGTCTTGGCTGCGAGCACAGCCGCGCCCAGTGTCCCCGGGGTGAGCGGAGCCACCCCGCCCCGGCCTGTCCTCACCCGCCGCCCCTTCCCGCCGGACAGGATGATGCTGACACGATGTGTCCCCGCAGCTGTCCCCTCACAAATGAACCAAGTGGGCCTCTCCCCTCCAGGAAACCAGCTCCACTGTTATGTGCTGCCAATGGTAAAATCTGAGCTTCTAAACAAACAAACAAACAAAAAACCTAGAGTTTTTGGAAACCGTGTATCCGCCTCCAGCTTCCAAACACGGCATGACTTGGTCAAGTGAGACGGGCAGCGATAGTTCACAGCTGTGATTTCTAACAAAATAGTGTCGGATGCAACGTGTCCAGCTCGAGGGGTCCTGCCTAGCTCTGCAAGTGACGGCCCCCAAGTGACCCACGCACGACAGCACAGTCACCGCCCAAAGGTCAAGCTACCCCCGTGGATGTTAACGTGACCGGGCGCAGACTTGGTTGTTGCCGGTTCCACGTTAGGACCAACCTACCACTGGCAGGTCAGGGACGGATGGATCTTGCTGTTTTTAAATGAATGAATCACTACATCTTTGAAATTCCCATTTCAACTTCTAGGAGGGTCAGTATTAACGCACATCACCCTTATGTACAAAACCTATTTTTTAAGAGAGTAGGAGGTTCTGAGACTAACATACTTGGCACCTACTAGTTCTGGCTGATGCTGATCTGCCTTTGAAACCTTTGGAGATGCGGCCGGGCCCATTCCTGGTAAGTGAGGACGGATTCCCAGAAAGACTGGCTTCTCACCCTGACCTTCTGACCAGCCAACAACGAAAACAAGCATCTGACCTCGGGAGAAGCAAGCCTGCACAGTTCCACCAGCCAGTTCTCAGCTGCCTCAGGGCAAGGGTGGGAGGGAGGGGACCCATCGCGGGGAGAACCTTAAAGCTGCAAGAAACCCACTAGAAGTCGGTCTGCCTGTTGCCACCCGTGGTAAATTATTCCTCCTGCAAAAACCTGTTGTTGCTTGAAGTGAGTCCTAATCATATAAATAAAAGCTTCAAATTGCCTATTTTAATTACTTATCCTTTTAGAAACGTTATTCTAATGGATGGTAATAACCGCCAGCTTCGCAGCTGGCCCTGAACCCACACAGCCTGGGCGATGTGCCTCTCCAGCTGAGGACGCCCGGGTCAGGTGCTGTGGGCGGGCTCAGCGCCGCAGTGGCCCCTGCCTGCCTCCCCCCGGTGGGCTCCAGGTACCCCCGGGCACTGGGGTCTCTGCTCCTCTCAAGCTACGTGAACCCCTGGAGTTGTGTCTGCAACGTTTTTACTCCACCACGTTTGAAGGCCACTAGAATCAGATCTCAAAGAACTGAATATGCGGGTGGTATCACAATTTCGGGAGTTTCTTAGGAAATGGGAGTTTTAGCAGTTCCTACCACAGGATCCTCAGGCTGAAGGGGTTTCCTGAGTATTTGTGTTTTGGTTGCTCCAGGTCATAGAAATCCCTCAAAATTAAAACTGTAGTGTTTTTATCAGCCACCGGTAAAGGCAGGTGGACAAACCTGGGACCTCTTCCTATGCAGTGAATATAAAGATGTGAAGATCCGTTTTGATAAAGTCGTTGACAAGTCTGCAGGCAGTAAGGCCTGAGAACAGAAACTATCAGGCTAACACCCACTACCACAACCAACATGGAGGCCTAAGTTTTATCCATTAAAAAAATTACGTTAAAGCCCTGGCTGTAGATAAGGTGCCAGCCTGCGAGTCCAAAGGTCGCTGGTTCGATTCCCAGCCAGGGCACAGAACCAGGTTGCAAGCCAGGTCTCCAGCCAGGTCCGTGGCTGGAGGCAGGTGAAAGGCAACCATACATGGATGCTTCTCTCCCTCTCTTCCTCCCTCCCTGCCCTTCTCTCTGAAAATAATGAATAAAAATCTTAAAAAAAAATTACCTTAATGCGATTTAAGAGTGTTAATCCATTACTGTTTTCTTCATTTGCATTCTAATATTTATTTTGTTTGCTGGCATGAAAATAGGTATGAAATTCAATCAAAGAGAATTCACTGTTGGTTAATTCACTATTAGCGTTTTTTTTTTTTTTTAAACCTTTATTATTATAATTAGTTTCATTTCCTGATTAGCCTGAAAATAATTCTGTTGCCTGGAGAGGGAGGAAGAATGTTTAAAAACAATAACGGAAAAAAAGATCAAGCGCTGTAGATGCAAACACACTAGATAGGACAAGTGCAGAGAACAGCACTACCATCCCTAAGCGGCTGACGTCGGGGCTCAATGTCAGGGAGGCGACACGCCGTGGTGGGGCTCACAGCAAACTGCAGGCCGGACGTGCGCCCGCGGGGTGGTCGCCACTAAGCTCTGGTAGAACGCTGGGTGGGAACACGGAGCTGGCACTGTCAGACTTTTCTGAGCTCACAAAAGGCCAGAAAGCCAGTCTTTTGGGAGAACTCTCCCTATTTGGAAAAGATGGTCACTAACTCAAATTTTAAAACACTGTTTGGGCCCTGGCCGGGTAGCTCAGTTGGTCAGAGCGCCACCCGACACATCGAGGCTGCAGGTTTGATCCCTGGTCTGGGCACGATCAAGAACCAGCCGGTGAAAGCATCGGGAAGTGGAGCACAAGTTGGTGCTTCTCTCCTTCCCTCCCTCCTTCTCCCTTCCTGTCTCTCTAGAATCCACGAATTAAAAAAAGAATCAACACACCATTTGGGCCAGCAGGACACATCTGTGCGCCAGGACACAAAAGCGGTGGGTGCTCAGCATCTGCGCTCTCCTGCGACCTCAGCCTGTTCTCTCCCTTCTCCAGCTTTCGCCTCGTGTCCTTTCAGACTTCCCTGGGCATACATTTCACATGTCTGCCCCTTCTGAGCACACCACGGCCTCCTCCCGAGCCCTTGTCCCCTGGAGCCCAGGCGAGGCCTGGGGCACCGGAGCACGTGGGCGGGGCCTGGTGAAGGCATCTGGCCCCACCCGTTCCGGTGCCATGGCAGCGCCTGTGTCCATCGGGCCCCAAACGTGCGGGTGGGTGGAGGACGGACAGAGGCGGGCAGGCCCAGGCACAGACTGCATTCCTGAAGTACTCATCCTCCCAAGACAGGGGACATCAAAGGCCACCCGCAGGAGGTTAAGCCTCACACACCCTGCACGTGGTCTCTGGGCCCAAGTCCCCCTGGCTTTACCCAGGGTGGCTCCTTCCTGAGCTGTCTGTCCCGGGAAACCTGGGCCGGCCATGGAGAACGTGGTGTCACCCCAGGCCCTTCTCCACGTCACACAGAGAGAGACACCTGGTCCCTTGAATGCTGCCTCCCAGGGTTCTGCTTTCCCATCCTTGAACCATTTCCGCATTTTTCTCTGGAGCCTACCCAGACTTTTTGTTTCCAGACCCCTCTCTGCAGCGTGAGTGCCTACCTGTCCCCCACAGAAGGGGAGGGGCCCGCTGGCTCTCCTGGACCAGGCTCCCCAGAGGCGCACCCGGCTCCAGGCTCCCAGGAACCTGGCCACCGTCTTCCAACACCTGAGACGCGGGCCCTGGAGGGCCAGCCGCGAATCTCACCTTCCCTTTGATGCTGAGACCACCGGTGTCATAGACGATCCCTTTGCCCACCCATGCGATGGTCTGGGTGGCTCCGTCCGGGGTGTGGCTGAGGACGGCCAACGCCGGGGGGTGGAGGGCAGCCTTGCCGACGCCGTAGATTCCTGCGGGAAGCACAGGGAGGGGTGGGTCGTCTGAGGTTGGGCCGAGCAGAGGGCTCCCCGCCGCCCCCCAGAAACAGCTGTTCTCCTGCCAGAAACGCCCGTGGGTCTGGGGCCCTCCTCCCGGACAGCGGGGCCCCCCAGCCGGCCCGCTGCCCCCTGTCCCGCCCCCTGGCCAGCGGGGGCTGAGGAATGCAAGTCAGTTCCAAAGCTCTGGGCTGCCAACGGATTCCAGGCGAAGCCTTCGTGGGCCAGGAAACCCACTGAGGAAAAAAACACCGTGTGGTTCCCAGGGAGAAAGGAGCGGGACTGCAGACTGTCGAGTGTTGGACAGCGCCCCACGGCGGCTCCAGCCCGTGCCCGGCGCCCCCCCTGGTCCCCCTGCGCGAGCTCACGCCAACCACCGCCTCTCGGGCCATTCGCACCCCATCTTCTCAAGCAAGCCGTGGCCTGAGGGTGGGGTACCCTGCAGGTACCCCAACAACAGAAGAGAACCACCACAGCACCGGAGAAGAGCCAACATGGCGCCTGACAAACTCCTACGCGCCCTGCAAGACCAGCTGCGAAGGGTGCCCGCACTGCGAAGCTCCCCCGACAGGCATGACCTCCCACCCCGAGCAACTGGCACCACTGAGACAGCCCCCAGTGCTCAGGGACCCCCGAACTCCTCCCACCCCGGGGGCAGGACCGCAGGTCTCACGTCTGCATAGGGCAGATGACGCGGTACCACCTCAAAGGTGAGGGGACGAAGGGCCTTGCCTGCCCTGCTCTCTCTGGCTCCCCGGCTCCCAGACCCGCCCAGAGGGGAGCCGCCCTGCTGCGGGCCGCTCAGCAGAGGCCGCGCGACCAGGAATGGCGTGCAAGCCCCCGGGACCCGCTAGCAGGGCTGAGAGGGGACCCCGAAAGGAACACACCCCGGGCCCCAGTCCAGCTTTCAAATGAGGGCAGCCGGGGAGACCCCAGGCCCACGTCCCCACCACAGGGCTGTGAAGTCATGAATTCGTGTCCCCTGCCACTGGGATCATTTGTTCTGTGGCCGCAGAAGACAAATACGGTGACCTGCCCCCAGCCAGTCTGAAAGCACCAGGCCTGGAGCTCACTGCACCTCCGGTGCCTGGGGAGTCGGGGGGCAGGCGGGCCTGGTTGTCGGGGGGCAGCCCTGAGCCAGGGGAGCAGCGTGGGGCAGCCCTGCCCCGCCAGCATGTCCGGCGTGTGCTCCCCATGGAGGCAGCCGCAGTACAAGGTCCTGGCGGGGACGTGACCATGTGCACTTGAGGAACAGAAAGGTCCCGCTGACTTGGCCCCGGGACCAGGACAGCCTCTTGTGAGGAGGCTGGAGAGGGGGTGGGGGACTTGGAGCCGAAGCTTCCAGAATCATCTGAACCGCTGCCTCCTCCTCCTGGAGAGACAGGCTGCTCCCCAGGGCCTGGCCCTGGGGTTGGACGCAGGCGGTGGCTTCCGGGATGAAGCAGCGACAAGGCCCCACAGGGTCCCGCCCCCTCCGCCAGCCCAGGGGCCGAGACCACTCGCGGGGCCCAGACTCGCGCGGGGCGGCCCCACCCACCTCCGAATCCTCTGGCCTTCAGCTCCTCGTCGCGGATGATGGTGGGGGTGATCCCCAGTTCTTTGCCGACTTTCTTAATCTCCTGGACAGGTTCACGGAAAAAACAACACAAAGACACGTGAAGACGGCTCAGCTCAGGGCCAAGGTTCTGGGCCAAGGAGGAGCTGCTGGTGGAGGATGGGAGAAGCCAGGCCCAGGCCAGCAGCTGCGGCTCGGACGAGTGTGATTACACCCAGGAGGAAAGGCCCACCCTCACAGCTCTGCAGCTTCCAGCAGCTCCTGGCCCAAGGCCCGCAGGGGCCTTCGAGGGAGGCTCTGTCCCCGCTCTGTCCCCACTCTGTCCTCGGTTGAGGCTGCTGGCCCCTGGAGCTGCGAGGGACAGTCGGACTTTGTGCGCTGCCGCCCCGAGCCAAGTGCAGAGACTGTGCACATCGTCCCCTCTAGTGCCCTGCTTTCCTCGGACCTACCCTGGGGTCTGCCACCCACTCCTGGCACGACCCTGGGTGACGCACGTACCTCCAGGAAGGTGTCTGTGTTCATCTCACTGCAGGGCGTGTCCACAATGCGGGCTGCCAGCCGGACGCTGTCCGTGGCGTTTGTCAAGCACTAGGAGAAAACCGAAGGCTGTCACAGGGCCCAGGGACCAGGTGGAAGGGGGCCGTCTCTTTTTGTCCACTCCCCTGGGGACCGAGAGAGTCAGGGGCACACGGCACCCAAGGGAGGCTGCAGGGCTGCTGACAGGACACCGAGGGGCAGGTGGAGGGAAGCAGGAGTCACACACCTGCCCTTCTCCCCGGTTCCTGACCCCCACCACGGCGGGCACGTTCGCAGACCCACAGTGCTGGTGGCAGGGAACCTTTGGGAGGTGCTGGGGGTGGGGCCCCGGCAGGGGGTTAGTGTCCCTGCAAGAAGAAGCAACCAGAGTGCCCTCCTCCCTGCCCCGCCAGGATGCACGAGGCAGCGGCGTGCTCACAGGAGCCGCCCGGTGAGCGTGTGGAACCACCCGCCCTTGTCTTCGGGCCATCGGATGGCCACGCTCGGGCACAGGAGCCAGGAAAGACACAGGCGGACTGCCACGCGCAGCCGGCACCTAGAAGGGAGCGGGAACCGGCCGGCGGCCACCGCAGGCTCCTGGGCAGGGGCAGTGCACGCCTGCGCCCCTGAAATGGGCTGCCGGGCTCTTCCTGCCCAGAACTTACATCTCACCCTCGCCTCAGCCCTGACCTGGAGGTCTTCCATTGCCTCCTCTGTGTCTGCCTGACTTGATTGGCCTCCTCCCTCCCACACCCCCAGGCTCCGGCCGGGTGGCGGAGGTACCGAAAGGGAAAAGCCCTGCGGGGAGTAGAGTGCAGACAGCAAGATCACGGGTGCCCTTGGGGCCCCACGATGTCTGGTGTCCAGGAGGACAGGCTCTGGGTCGGTACCGCCAGCCTTGCCAGTCCCTGGACCCACGCACTCTGCCTGCCCCAAGGTAAGAGACCCCCAGGCCTCGCAGGCAGGGATGCAGGATGCTGGATGTGCAGAGTGGCAGTGGGTCCCGCCACCTGCCAGCGGACTCTCCTGGGTGGGGTGAGGGTGCCCACCTGCGGCGTCCCAGAGATCCTGCGCTCGCACCTCTGACACAGCCCACGACTGGTCCCCAAGAAGGTCAGGGGCCCACTGTGCAGGCCTCGGGTGCTCCAGCTCCCTGTGCCGCTGGCGCAGGTCTGAGGGCAGAGGGCACGTGTGGGGGGCCACCATGGTGCCACCGCACAGCCATGCGGCCTTGGGGAAGAGCTTCCTGCGTCATACATCCGTTTTCTCACCAGAAAAGGCAGGGTCATTCATTCATTCATTCATTCGTTCATTCCATCCATGCTTATGCAAGCGCCTACTGTGTGCTTGGCTCCACACTAGACTCAGAATCCACAGGTGTGCAGGGGACGCAAGTCAGCAGAGCCCACAACACACCGTTCCTTCCATTCAGGGCTCCGAGCTGGAGGGGTGAGAGGCCACCGGGCCTGCAGGGGACCAGGGTCTGGACAGGGGCTGAACAGGTCTCCATAAGTGAGCAAAGGGCCTTACAGGGCTCAGTACCTCCTGCGCTCACAACTCCAGACAGCAGCTGTGGTAAAAACCTGACTCTGCTCCTGGCTGGCGTGGCCCCAGAAAGTCACCGCATGTCTCTGACCCTCAAGCCTGCTCAGTTCTAGAATGGGAATGATAACAGGGTCACCTCCCTCAGGGAGCCGGCGTGAAAATTCAGGGGTCCTAAGGGCTCACCCGCGGGCCCAGGGCAGGGCCTGACACCAGCAGGCCTTTGGGAGACCCCAGCTGTCACGTGACTAGCTTGGCTTTCCTAAGGCAACGGGAGGGGGAGCTGGAGGACGCAGGGCCACCACGGTGGTCCGGGGCAGCGGATGAGGGTGAGGGCACCCTGGGCAGGGGCATCAGGCCAAGTAGGGAGACAATCTTGCATCAGAGCAGGTCCCTGCCCTCTGGGAGTTCAGGGGTGACAGTGACAGCTTTCCTGAGGCAGAGGGGTGAGGAAGGGCAACCTGGGCCCGGCTGGAAGGTGACGAGGGGGTGCGCACAGCAGTGAGACCTGGGACTGTCCCAGCACAGGGCACAGAGCCTGACATCCAGCCACACCAGGACTTCTGAGCTGAAGTCACTTCCAGCCTTGCGGGGCCCCAGGATTATTCTGAGGGCCGTGAAGTTGCATGTGCCATCCGGGGGCCGTGAACATGCGTGCGCAGGGTTCTTAACCCGAAGGTGCCTGTGCAGCTCAGCTGCTCAGTCAACAGGCAGGACAGAACCGCGTCCAAACACAAAGCCCAGCCTGAGGGCATGGGGCCTCGACTGGCGCAGCAAGGCCTCTGGGGCCTTCCCAAGCTCCCCAAGGAGGGGAAGCCTGCTCCCCGACACCCCTCCCCGGGGCCCAGGTACCCACTTGCAAAGTGGACACTTCCACTGGCCCGTTGTCTTGTCCCACCAGGAAAAACTCCACGGTGACTGTCTTCTTCTCCGTGCGCCGCGCCGCGCCGGAGCGGTGGGTGAACAGCGGGAAGGCCCGGGCCAGGGCGCAGGCGGAGGCGAAGACGGCCGACCGCTCGCACACCATCTGCAGCAGAGACCTGGGCTGAGGGGCGGCCGGGGCCGGACCCAGGGCCCCGGGCAGCGGCCCAGGGCAGAGCTGGGGCCCTCGGCGGGGCCAGAGGCCACCACGCGCACCACGCGGACTCGGGGGCTCCAACCAGGCCGCCACCCCGGGTGTCGCCCCGGGCCTTCCCCTAACTACCTGCTGTCACCCTTGCGAGTGGCCTTCCAAGACAGGGAAGCAGGACAGGAAAGGACAGAGGGTGGACCCCTGTCTGGATCTCACACTTGTCTGCACAGCTGATCTGGGGGAAACGGCTTCGTGACTCTGACCTCAGTTTCCCTGTCTGTAAGGCCGGGGTTACACGTCCGGGTGTGGCAGCTCCGGGGCCCAGTGCGGGGCCGCGCCTCCAGCCCCCAGGCCCCCGCAGCACTCACCACGATGCACCGGTGCGTTCCGGGCGGCAGGCAGGTCCGCGCCAGCCGGGTGACGAAATGGGCGGCGGAAGGGCTGTTGTGCCGGCTCACCCGCGAGGGCAGGGCGGCCACAGTGGCGCAGTTCAGGTAGAGGGGACAGCTGTCCGTGGGGTTGGGGTTGAGGGTGCTTAGGGCCGCCTGCCAGAGCTGCGGGGAGCGAGAGACAAACCTTCAGCGGCGGGGCCACGCGGCCCTGCGAGGTGCGCGCTTGCCTGGCTGCGGGGCAGCTGCGCGCGCCCAGGCCCTGGCCGCCATCAGGGGCCGCCCCGCGTCTCCCTGGAGTCTGCTGTGGGTGCCCCCGGGCTCGGGCCGCCATCAGGGGCCGCCCGGCCTCTCCCTGGAGTCCGCTGTGGGTGCCCCTGGGCTCGGGCCGCCATCAATGGCCGCCCGGCCTCTCCCTGGAGTCCGCTGTGGGTGCCCCCGGCCTCTCCCTGGAGTCCACTGTGGGTGCGACCCCCCCGCAGCCTGGGGGGCTGGGCAGGGGGACTGAGGGCCGGTTTGGGGGCTGCTGTGCTTCAAAGGCAAGAAACCGGCACTGGGGGCCCCCAGCCAGGTGCCACGGGGAGCGGGGACGCGCGGGATCGGCCACCGGGCCTGGCAGGAGGCGGCGCCCTCGAGGCGGCCTATGCGCGGCCGGGCCGTCGAGGCGCCGCGGGGCCTGGAGGCCGCCCGGCCCTGCGCGCGGCTCGGGCGGGGCCTCGGGCCCGGCCGGGGCGCCGCGCCGCTCACCTCCTCGCTGACCCGGGGCTGCAGCTTCCCGGAGACGTGGCTCCAGGGCACGCGGCGCAGGTGGTGCAGCTGGCCGAGCAGCAGCAGCGGCCGGGTCTGCGGGTCCGCGTCCCCCGCGCTCGCCTGGAACTGCAGCCCCACGTTCGCCATCTTCGCCGGCCCGCGGCTCCGCTCGGCCTCCTGCGCCGGCCGGGCCTCGGCGCCGCCCCGGCCCTGCCCGCCGCCCGGCCCCGCCTCCCCCGCCGCTGCGGGCCGCTCGCGAGACGTGCTGGGCCCGCCCGGGGCGCGAGGGGGCGCGCGGGGCGGAGGGCAGGCCGGGCGGGCGCGGGGCAGGCCCGGCTGGCCGAGCGCGGCCCTCGGCGCCCCGCAGGCCTCCGGGCGGCCCCGCGCCGGCGGCCCCCGCGCCCGCGGCCGAGCAGGCCCTGCCCCCCGAAGCAGGAAGCGCCGCGCTCGGGACGGCGCTGGCGCAGGGCCCGGGGCGCGGCCCCAGCAGCTGCCCGCCGCCGGCCTTGACCTCCAGCCGGTCTGAGCAGACGGGCGACCTCGGGTCCACGCCGCAGGGCCCACCTTCCGCAGTGCAGGCGCCCCAGCCCCAGCCCCAACGCAGGCAGGCCCCCAGCGGGGGACCCCCGCCCCACACCGCACTGGCAGGCCCGTCCTCGCCATCAGGTTGGGGTGGCATAGTGACTTTGGGGGCCGGTCCAGCTCCAAGCTGTACAAGGCCCCACTGGCTACCATGCTGGACAGGGTCTGGGCTTCTTCTTGACCTTGCACAGAGCCTTGCCGTTTGCCAGGACCGTGCCTGGATGTGACCCGTGTCAGGGAGGGGGACTCCCCCCAGGTTGCTGTTCCTGGGTGGGCCAATTATGAGTTGCTGCGTGGGGGCCTCCCCGGCCCAGCCCTTTGCAGGACCGGTCCTCTGGCAGGGGTCTGGGTGAGCAGCAACAGCCCATCCTGCCTGGGAAGAAAGAGGGAGTCAGTGGGTGGGTTCCAAAATGGCACCTGCTGGAGGGGGGGCACCTGGTGGATGGTGGGTGTGACGCTGGTGAGCGTCCTGGCTCCTGCTATGGCTCAGACACAAAAGTCAGGCCGATGACCCAGGTGTGGACGTTCTACCCCAGAGTGACTTAAAAACAAAGGTGACCCCATCCTGCCCATGGGCGGATATCCGAGAAGGACCTTTGGTTGGCGACCCCCCGTCACCCCCAGCTCCCTCCAGGTACCACGCCTCTCACCCACTGCCTCTTCATGATCAGCCTGCAAAGTAACAAAGCCAGGACCCTGGTGGGCTTGGGGCTCCATCCCTCTTCTGGCTCTTCTCTCCCCTTCCTGACTGGCAACCCAGCCACAGGCCACACTTGCACCTTCCCTGCCACCCCTGCCCTGTCTTCCACAGCTCGGCCGGGGTCCCCGGAAACACCCCACTAGACTGAGCTTCCGCAGACAGGTTGTTTGGGCTTTCCTCCCTGGCACCCGCCCGGCACAGCAAGTGCCCAGGAACACAGAGGTGGACCGAGCGCAATGCACTCCTTGAAAGCCCTCAACTTCCCGACCTCCCAGTCCCTGCTGATGGGGTCTTACTGTCTTCAAAAGATGTGATAGCAGCTGAGGGTTTTCCCCCATTTGCCCAGGGTGGGAGGGGCAGGGGTGACGATGATCACTCTTTTCTTGTGTTGGCAAACATGTTGCAGACAGGCTGCGGTTGGGGCATGAGGGGCCGCCCCAGAGGGCTCAGGACACGAACTGCCGACGGTGAAACGGGACCTGACGTCCCAGCACAGGCACCCCAGATGGGAGAGGGGTGGGGTGGGGAGAGGCCTGGGCCCCAGGGCTCAGTGCGGGAGGAGGGCGCGGGAGGAACGGGTGATGGTGGCGGGCCGAGGACTGAATCACTCCATCGATTTTTGCAAACGGCGGGAGGATCCAGGGGCGTTTTTTGGAAAACCAGACCCAGCCGTTCTGTGCACAGGGAGTTGGGGGTGGGGAGAAACTGTCAGTGGTGAGATGATTTTGGAGGTTCTTTTCTTTTAGACAGCCTCAAGACAGGATGAATGCAACAATTCAACTCAATCACATTTATTGAACACTTACTCCACACAAAGCAAGAAGACATGGGAGAGGCTTGTTAGAAGCCGGTAGGATTGCTTCTGGTTTTAAGCCACCCCTGAATCAAAGAAACTCAGATGAAACAGGACGTTAAAGAATGATTCCCCTGGAGGGCCTGACGGTGTCCTCAAGTTGGAGCCTGCGGCAGGCACCCACTTTCCCAGGACGGGGCGCCTCCCCACTGCACTTCCCAGCCTTCCCGCCGAGGCAGAAAGGCAACACTTTTGTTGGGATACATTTTTATGCAGCCGGTGGGAACAGATATTTCCCCATTGGTACAAAACGCACCTGGATGACATTTTCTTTAGAAAATGAAAACGGAGACTCACTTACCAGATCTTGAACGCCACGCAACCCACGAAGAAACGTAAGCTTTTGGTGACGAGGCTCCTTCCAGACTCGGCTGGGTGTGCAGGCCCTGGAGTCGAGGGGAAGGCGGAAACCTTCTGCAAGACATCAGAATAAAGTTCACAGGGCTCAGCGGGAAGTTGCGGGGCAGGGTTCACACTCCAGACACACCCTATCGACCCCCTAACACCTGTGTGAGAGGCCACGTCCAGGCTCCACCGCAGCCCGGACGGGAAGGAAAGGCTGCCCCAACTCTCCCCTTATTTTATCTTTCCAGCATGTTCATTCCTTCGCCCAACGTAGTACAGTTACTGAGTATCAATTCCTGAAAACTCCAGGCCAGGCCAGGCTTGGGAGAGCCGATGGTGCCGGTGTGTGCATACGGGTGGGGAACAAATACAGGAGTTACTCCCAGAAATCCTGCCCCTGGGGGCTGAGTTGGGAGGAGACACAGGAACTGGGTCCTGCGGGTGGGTCATGTGCCCACAGGCTGAGCCCTGATGAGGGAAGGGCCCAAAGGACCAACGGGCACAATCCACTCCAGAACCAATAAAAGCGAGGCCGCTAGCACTGATACAGGCACGCGCCGTGTGCTAAGCCGTGCGATTTGGACCTGCTCTGCGGATGCCTGAAAGCCAGGGCCAGGTTGCTCCCGCCAGGAGTGATGTGACGCAAAGGTAGGGTGCAGGGAGTGACCTGCTGCTTCATCTTCTTCTTGGGAGGAAGAGGAGGCAGGCTCAGCTCCAACCACCTCCTGCTTGGCCACTGTCCCCAGGCAGCTGGCCTGGAAGGGAGGCCCAGTCTGACCAAGACGGGGACACCTAATGGGTGCTCAGGCGCCTGGGCTTGTGCCATAAAACCGCTGGTGCCAGTGTGTTCGCGAACCGGAGGACGCAGTTTGCTGCACCAGTTAACTCGTGTTTGCACCCGCGCTGGGTTTTGTATAAAGCAGCTGGGCGGCAATGTGCTAAGGGCAGAAGGTCTCCCTGCCCCTCCAGGACGGGCTGAGTAATTTGCAGGGCTCGGTGCAGAAAGGGAGATGCAGGACCTGCTCTTCAAAAAGGAATTTCAAGATGGCACAGCACTCAACACAGCACCGAGCCCCGTGTGACAGTGGTGGCGGCGCCCCTTCAGGTACTTGCGTGCGCGTACCTTTCAGGATCGCCCCTCCCAGCGTCCCCTCCAAGGCCGGCGCGCCCCATCAGGCCAGCTCCTGTCCCTTCCGCACGTTCTGACGTTCTCGAGGGCTCTTCTCCTTTCTGGAACGATACGATGACCCCCAGACTCACGCTGTTCCTTCGCTGCCCCAAACCTAGAGCCAGCCATTCCTCCAAGGAGCCTCTGTCCTGTGAGGGGAGAACAGGCGTTTAGAAACCCAGGCTGGAGGGGGAGGTGACCCTTTTAGACAACAGGGGTGAATTTCTTGTCTCGACCTGCGGAGGCCACACCGATTCTTCCTATTCGAGGAGGAAATCGCTGCCAACCTCTTCCTCACCTTCCGCCACCCACACCTGCCACAGTGAGGAACCCCGTCCCCAGCCACCCTTCCAGGGACACTTGCTGTCCTTCCCCGCAACACTCACTCACCAGACAGCCTGCACTGCTGGCCGCACCCCCGCGGCACAGAGGTCAAGGGTTCTTTACAGCGTTCCCTTTTTCTGCTCTTGGATAATGGATCCCACTGGCACGCTCCGACTTTGTTGGATCTGGCGCGGTCTACCTATGTGGTGCGGTCCAGCTCCTGCGTTTCTGCCTGTATTCGATGCCAGCCTTTACCCTTTTCCTTCCTTTTACTCTCCAGGCTTTGAATGTGTAAAACGTGTCAAACTAGAGAGGAAGAAAGCTCAAAGGATCCGCCTCTGCCCTCCCACCCCTCTAATGCTCCTCTTTCAACAGGGAAAAAATTTTATTCATTTCTGGTTTATCTTTCTTTCCTCTTTTATTGTTTGTTTGAAAATGCAAGATCAAAGCCCTGGCTGGTGGCTCAGTGGATAAGGTGCCGGCCTGCCAACCCAAAGGTTGCTGGTTCGATTCCCCAGCCAGGGCACGTAACCAGGTCGCCAGCCAGGTCCGTCGCCGGAGGCAGGTGAAAGGCAACCGTACATTGAAAAAAAAATGCAGGATCACATACAGTCCTGCATCTGACACAATCTGATGGCACGTTACACACAACCCTTTGCACTTGGAGGTAAAAAAGCACATTTGGTGGCATCACGTCACACTCAGGGCTTCTTCGGAAAAGTCACGGCACCTGCCGATAAAACCTCACTTGGAGCTATTCCTTGGGGTG
Source organism: Noctilio leporinus (assembly GCA_004026585.1). Lineage (NCBI taxonomy): Eukaryota > Metazoa > Chordata > Mammalia > Chiroptera > Noctilionidae > Noctilio > Noctilio leporinus. The sequence continues at coordinate 26,663 of PVIW01004220.1, read as the reverse complement.
AACAGCATTCCTTCTAACATCAGTGCCGCGGGCTTCCTGATAAAATGAGGGGCCGGACGCGTGGCCCTGCTGGTCCCTTCCATGCTAAGCGGCCTCAGTTATTCTCCCAGGAAGGAAGGGTAGCAATAAGCTTCATGCCTGGAAACAGAATCCCTCTTTACTTCTCAACACCAGCCAAAGTTTTCATGGGCGGACGGAAGGCCTGGCGCCTGGGGCTGGGGCGGGGGCGGGGGCCAGGAAGGGGAAGAGAAATCATTAACAGACCCCCTGGCCCCACATTCCTTGGAGCAAACTCAGCGTAGGAACTCGGGGATGGGCAGGAAAGATGAAGGGCAGGCGTGGGTTTTGATCAGAAAGGAAATCTTTTCTCTCGCACGGCCCCTCCAGGCAGCATTATTTCTCTGGTGCCTGGAGGATGATGCCATCTTGGCACACCTGCGTCGCATTTTCCCCAGGAACGTCTTCATGAAGAGCAGCACCTCTGTGGCATCTGAATGCGGATCTTTCGTGAAGTGAGAGGCGTCTGGCAGCTCAGCAGTGTGAGGAAGAGGGTGGGGGTAGGAAAAATGAACCGGAATGGTTTGTTTTTTAAGGGCCATGTGAAGGAAATACATATATTTGTGTGTGTATTTTATATATGTGTGTGTGTCCCTCACTACATCTGGAAGGTCTCCTGCTTGGGGCTGGTCTGTCATTACAGATAAACAGCACTGGAACGAGGCAACCTTTCTTGCGTGGCCGGCGCAGGTTAAAATGCTCGCTTGGAAATAAGGTCACAGATTCCTTCTCAACGGTGCATAAAACGTGAGGGACATGATAACCCATTACAACAGGGGACAAAAGGCATTCCGAGCGCAGCCGTGGGTCTCCTAAGACCTTCATAAATTCAGCGGTACTTGCACAACACCTACGAGAACCATAAAAAGACGCTTGGAAGCCTTTTGCCTTCACGCACGGGAGGCTCGGTAAACAAGCCCTGTTCCTGAAGCGTGGCTGGCTGTGCTGTGAACTTGGCAGCACGTGAGACTCGGCGCCCATGCCAAGTTCCCCTCTGGTTTTTTGCCTTGAAGGGGAAGCCCCTGCTCCCTGCCTCAACCCTCCTGGGGGGGCTGGAGGAGGGGTGGGGAGCAGGGGTCTGTTCTCCAGTAGGAGTTTCAACCTTTTTCATCCCATGGCACACGTACACGGGGCACTACAATCCTGCACCCCACCAAAATGGATTTTTTTTTGTGCCCATCTGACCATAAACAAAGACATGGGTGCAATTTTGAGTCATCCGCACCGGATGTCTAAGGGCGCTGGGTGGTGTCACGTTCTAGTTGGCCGTGGAAGGGAAGAGGGCAGCGCCCCGGACGCGACAGTCAGGTGCCGCACACGGGCTGCAGAAACCGGAGGGGAAGGTGAGGCAGGGAGGCAGCCGGCGTGGGGACTTACCGGGCCCGGGTTCATGATCTGCCAGCGTTTCTGCACCTTTGCTGGGGACCTCCGCACCCCCTGTGGCCCAAAACCCATGAGGCATGGCCTGTGCAAGACACAAGGTAAGAGCTGAAGTTCTGCACATTTCATTGTTAGCATGAAGGTACCGACACTGTTGACCTCAGCCGACCTTCTAAATGGATAACCCACCTTGAGTCTTAATTGGATTTTTTTTAAAAAAAATCAATTTCTAGCCATTGCACAGTGTGGGAACGAAAGTGCTCCGTTCTCAGGCCACTGTAACATCAGTTCTGCTCGAGACTATTTTTCTCTCTCTCTCCCTTTCATGACTTGCAACGTTCAAAGGACATGATCCATCCTGGTGGGCGTCAGAGGCGCTCAAAGGCCTTTCTTCAGCCGCCCCAGGTGCCCACGCCTGCCCCTCAAGTCCCGTCCCACAGGAGCGGCTGCTTGCCATTCAGCGGGAGGCTGAGTCACTGGCAGCCACCTCTTCACACCAATTACACCACGAACCGCGCTGGGGATAATGACACATCGCCGCCTGCAAGTTGCACTCGGCCTTAGCCAGGCCTCATCTTTGCAGCAGGAAAAACAACCCTTGAGGAAGCTTTTACCAGATCCCATCTTGACCACCACATCTTTCCTGAGGAAGGTCGTTTAATTTCATGCAAAGAAAGGAGCAGTTAAAACTGCAGAAGCAGGACTGGTCTGGAAATGAGAGAGGGAAGAGTTGAGGTCCGGCCCTGTGGCCTCGGCCCACCCTCTCGGGGGGTCTCGGTTTCCCCATCTGGGAAAAGGGGGAGGTTCGGGGGACAGGCTCTCCTTACCCAGCCCGCCCGGTGTCCCGAGTCAGGACGCCCCGCTGAACAAAGTCCCCACTATGCTCTTCCTCCGAGAAGGAGACCACATGATGCAAACCAGGGCCCTTTGGCCTCCATTAGGCCATCGGTGTACAACATGAGAGGCAGGGTGGTTAGCAACGGCGGAATTTGGATGATTAACTAAAAGCCATTCTGGAAAAATAGCTGCAAGCAGAGAACGCTCAACCCGGGGTCTCTGCTACCTCAGCCTGGTTTAGTGCGGTGTGTCCTTGAAGCGGTGCCCTTCACCTGGCCAACGGGGCTGGAGCGCAGGCTGGTCCCCGGCGCTCAGGGGGACAAAGGCACAGTTCCTGAAGGGCGTTTGCAGCTGCCAGCAGGGGACCCCGACACCCAGGCTGCTCCACGGTCGCCCGGGCACGCGGAAGGGACCTGCGAAGCACCCGCACTTGCGGGCGCACCTGGGCGCCAGGCCTCCCAGCCCTCTGCTCCAGGCCACGTGCTGGGCTGGGCCGCGCCCCTTCCCGAGGGGGCCCTGAAAGCCGAGTCGGGAACCGCCTGCGAGGCAGCCGCACAAGGACACCCCCACCCCCACCAGAGCTGGCCTGTCTGTGGCAGACCCACGCAGCTCTTCAACGCCTCGCGGCCTAGGGTGTTCGTGAAGCCTACGGGACACGTCTGTCCCGGGGGTGGATCTGATGACCGACAGCTCCAGGGGCGGCTGAGCAGCTGGGGGGAGGCCATGTCTAGTCAGAAACAGGGGCGGGGGGCATGGTAAGCAGGTGCTTGCTGGGGGCGGGAAGGGCCCCGGGCACCGGCAGCATCCTGGGCCCGAACCAGAGACAGATGCCCGTGGTGCCCGACAGCGCCTCCCACACAAGGGCTTTGTTGACAAGGACCAAACTGGCCTTGCAGGAGACACACAGTCGGGCTTCGAGCTCCGGTGACAAACGCCGTCCCTGAGGTTTTGGGTGCAAATGGGCAGGAAACGGTCTCGGTCGTCCGTGAGTTCAAGTCTCGCGGCGCCCGCGTATGAGAGTTACTTCTCCGCAGGCTCACGCACCCCACGTTGCCTGAAGATCTCCAGGGGTGCCGGTGTGTCCGGAAAGCACCGCTTTGCATGAGAAAATGACCTGCCTTTTCGTCAGCTGGACAGTAGAAAGCTGGCCCCTTGGGAAGTGTCCTCTAGAGAGACGGACAGACCTTCAGACACGAAGGTCAAGGCCTCAGGCACGGCAGCCGCCGCCCCAAGGCCCCTCCCGCACCCTAACGCACCGGAAGACAACGCCAGCCCCACGGCTGGAATTAATACCAGGACTGCGGTATGCTGTTCAATCTGCACGATTGCTTTATTGTACAAAAAGTTTCCAGGAGCAGTAAATTAGTTTTAAAAAGGGACAAAAAAGGCCTGCTGGAGAGAAGCGCTCCACTAACTGCTTTGAGCACACGAGGGGGCGTCTTATCCGACCAGTGGGGGCAGAGGGTTGCGTTACCTTCCAGAGGCCGTCAGCTAGGACACCACGTTGAAAGCACTTGCATCTAAACAAATAAACAGAGCTCTCCTCGAGCAGGGCTTGGGGACCCCTTAGAGACAGACACCACTTCACACCCACAGAGAGCCCCCCCCCCCCCTCAATAAACCCAGAGACAGCAGATTGTGGTTACAACCCAGGGTAAGATCGGGAACTCGGGGGAATGCACGGAGGCATAGCCCCGCCTCCTCTCCCCCAGGCAGAGGACCCCCAACCTCCCCTGGCCCCCAGGCACCGCGAGGGGCAGGTATTCCTGCTGGGCCTTGTCTCAGGACCTGCCCTGGGCAACAGGGGCTGAGCCACCCTGGCAGGCAGGGCCTTCCCCAGGGCGAGAGCTCCAAGGGGTGAGGGAGCCGTCCCTTCAGGGGGAAGGGTGGCCCTGGGGCTGCAGGACGCCGTGACTGAGCAGCTCTTCCTGTCCACAGGGCCGGTCTCCCCGGAGGGAAGGCTCCCCAGGAAAATGCAGTGTCTGGGGGAGGCCAGCAAGCCCACAGTCAGGGCAGCGGGCAGCAGGGCTTTCGCAGGCCCTGGTTTCCATCCGAATGGATGGTTCTCCCACCTCAACACCACTTTCAGCCTGATTCATGATTTCACCCACATGGGTTGGGGGACAAAAACCAACCCTGGTCACCCTACTCACTGAAAATAAATAGAAATAAATAGTGATCCTTTTTCAAAGTGTCACTTTCCCCCAAGGACAGTCAAGACAGCATTTTACGAGCTTACAGGGACCAACCGGGTGGAAGCCCCGGGTCGCAACAGCCCCACCTGGGTGGGGGCAGCTGGTCTGCAGGGGCGCTGCCCTCTGGGCCGGGTTAGGGTTGGTGGGGACGGGGGGTCACCTGCAGCCCCTTTCAACCTCTACAGTCACCCCACATTTAGGGACAATCAAGTGGGGGGCTGGCTTATCCCCTGACTTCCTTTCCCAACAAGTAATTGTGCGCCAGGGAGTAAATGCCATGCTATTTCCTGATGTGCCAGGGACACCTCCAGGTTCCTCGGCCACGTCAGTGACAAACCAGCGGCTGGCGGGCACCATCAACGACTTGGGAAGGGAAGGGAAGGCTGGGACAACGTACATCTCGGGGCTTGGGCTTCAATTTCTAGAAACAACTTCTAGAGAAGCATTTTACATGACTGGTCTAAATAAAATGCAGCACATAAGAGGTAAAAACAACGGAAGAGCCGTCAAAAATTATACAAAGACCACTGAAACCATCCTCGTGTCTCGAGAGCACTGAAAACTGAACGCCCTCTGTGTTACACACCTCCCCCCACCGGGCCAGGGACGTGTCCGAGCACCAGTGATGGGGGCGGCCCACCACAGAGCCCCGCTGCCCACACGCAGGACGGGGCCGCCGTTCCGGGCATGTTCAGCGGCCACGGGGGAGCCAATAAATCACACCTCTGGTGGAATATTTTACTTTGAGATGGAGTGATGTTTGGTTAATAATTTGAGACCCAAATGAGGTGGCCCATTTAGAATGGCCTCTGTGTAAATTCACAGTTCATGAAGTGGTGGCTGGTTTGAACAGGTCATTACAGAGTTAGTACCCCGGCAATGGCTTGAGCAGGGAGGGCTGGGGACCTGCCCAGGGCCACCCTGCCAAGCTTCCTTCCAACGTGGGGTTGGGTCAAGCCACCGACTTGTAGACGCGGGCGACTCCGCCCGGCGGACCCTGGTGCGGGCGGCAGGCGCGCAGCCTGGTTGCGAAGGTGGTCCGCTGCGCTCACAGGTAATGTCAGCTCCCCAAGCTGTTTTAACTGGCCCGTCTAAATGTGTTAATTAACACCAATGATGGTTTCTTATTTTTCACACTTTGTTACTGATCATTAACAGTGATGGAAAAGCGAAATTAAGGTAATGGGGAGCGGATTATAAATTCTTAAAGGACTTCTCAGTTTGTTTTCAACTGGAAAATAAAGAGAGAAAGATGAAGAGGCATTTTTCCCTCTACCCATACATTTTTGGTACCAAATTCTTAAAAACCAAATGGTTTTCAAAAACGTATTCCCAGAAACTATTTTGAGAGGCTGCTCAGACACACTGCTGGGAAGGCAGCTCGTGCACTGAGCAGCTGAGGTGCCCGGACACGGCCGCTCGCCGCCTCGCGCTAAGGGACGCGCGATCGCGACCCACAGGCCCGGTCCTTCCAGGTGCCAGCGACGGGGACCAGGGCCACCCACGCTGGGCGCTACAAGGGTCCACGGGAGGTGCTGGCGGCGCCTCTGCGAAGGCCGCGCAGACCCGGGAGCTCAGCGAGACTTCACACCCACGAGGACGACAATGAGGACGATAATGACGACAAACAGTATTAAAATCACAAGCATCTTCCGGTTCTTCTTCTGATACTGTTCTGCCTACAGAGAGAGGAGGGGGAAAGGCTGTCATTTCCCCCCAGATCAAGAACCACTCTTTCTAGCCCAGGACTTCCCTTGGCGAGCCTGACACCTGGGCTACAGCCCCTATGCCACCCTCCCCGGTCGCAGACGTGGCCCTGACCGCAGCGGGGCCTCCCAGGGCACTTCCACGTCCTGGGGCGCCGACGTGGGGTGGGACACGCAGGGTGCGCCTCCGCCCCGCACCCTCTGCTGCCACCTGGGAGAAGCCCTCAGCGCGGCCCTGGCTCCATGGCGCTGGCCCTCCCGATGAAGTCGCTCTGCCGCCTAACGGAGCCAGGCGCCAAGGAGCCCGAGTCCTACCTCCCACCCACACGGCCACAAGGGAAAAGTCGCCCTTTGAAACAAAGCGGGGAAAAGGCCCCTCGGGGAGGTCAAGTGCAGAAAGCACTCCCACCCTTGAATGAGTCCCCGGGCAGATGTCCCAGAGGTTGGCACCGCCAGCTTCACCTGCAGCATCAACCTGGATGGGCAGGGACCGTCCTGAGGGCCACCAGCTGTCGGGGTACACGGGAGGGGAAGGGCAGTGGAGCAGAGCCGTGTAGTCCTAACCACCTGAGGGGACAGCCTGTTCTCTCCATGCCGTGCTGCCGTGGCCAGGGAAGGACGAGGAGACGGGGTGAAAACAGCTGAGGGGACCCAGCCTCTCCCGTCGGGCCATGTGCCCCACCTGAGCACACTTCTGTGTGCTCCATGGGCCCCACCTCCCCCTAGGACCACCCCGGAAGCAGGTGAACTGTCAGGACAGGTAGGACTTGAGTCCCGCCTGGTGTGAAGTGACTCGGGGGGCCCATTAGTGCTGATGAGCTGACCCGAGGGGCTACCAGCCAGTCCCGACAACGCCCGGACACGGAACAAGACTGCTTTTTCAGAACACCACGGGGCCAGCCCTCAGCGGTACACTTTGAAACCTCTCAGCGTATCCGTGTTCATTACGGAACGTGTGCTGCTCAACGTGGGGCAACTCGCTACCGATGCAGAATTCCGCAGCAAGCAAACCTGGGTGTTGGGGCCGTCGGTCAGGCTCACTCTTTGGACAGACAAGGCTTGGCCACCAGATGAATCCAGATGCTTCCAAAGCCCTCTGCCTATGCGAGCAGACCTCTGCTCCCCGTCGTGGCTGTGCCGGGGCGCCCTCTGCAGTGACCCCCCAGGGCAGCCGAGGGTTCTTGGCCTGAGCCAGCCCCCCGTGCGCCTGACACTCCCGAGAGGGGCCCACTCCGCTGGGAGAGGGGCTGGCGTCAGAAAAGTGATGGGACAGAACATGAATGAATTGCAAACATGCTCAGGACGTGGTAGGAGTACCAGTGGGTGTCAAAGACAGGAGATGAACAGAATCTATTTTATTTGTGAAGTATTATGTTCCTTTTAAAGAGAATGTGCACCCAATTATACACAAGAGCCACTCAGCAGTGGATGGATGTGTTTCTCATAAATGATGATAAGGGCTCTAAGATGCTTTTCATTTACCTTTAACAAATATCATGAAAACATTCCTGAAATAGCCACCTTATTAGCAAAGAAGAAGATGGCTAATAATACTCACTTCAACGAACTACTCTTTTGTGGAGGTCAGCACACAGATGTGCTGTGGTAATTAAAGGGAAGATGAGGTTTCCATCTTCTCCAGGGTGATGTTCCACCAGCACCTCCTCAGAAACGTGTCCCCACACACGGGGCCACAGCAGCCTCGGCAAACACGCAGGACACCAAACCACGTTGTACCAAATGCCCATTCAAAACCCTTGTTTTGGTTTCCAAAAACAAGGCTCCAAGAATGAAATATTTTCCGAAAGGAAAAATCCCCCAATTCTTCTAGAACGTACTGTCTTAGAAGGAAGTTCTCAGCAACTCCAAATCTAAGTCCAAGATACCCTGGCGCCACCAACACGGCCACGTGGCAACAGTGCGTGTGCTTGGCCCCGGGGGAACCCCCGTCCACGTGCACCGGTGTCCTGAGAGGACACAGACGAGCGCTGAGGGCAGCTGCGGTGGGACACAGCCCCTGTGAGTTCCTGACATTCGAGATGCTTCCTCTCATTCTCAACCACTGACAAGAGGGTATTACCTTGTGCAGCTGTTTCAAGCCGTCTTCAGTTTTGATACAGGACTGTTCAACATTATAGTCGATTCTATCAAGGACGGTGCCCTGGGGAGAAATGACAGTGAGAGACAATCAGCAACCGCAGTGGGGAGAGTGCGTCCAGAAACACCTGCCACCATGTGCAGGGGCATCTGTGCCCTTGGCCAGCGCCCGTGGTCCTGGGAAGCGCCCTGACGACGGCTGCTGTCTCCGGGCAGCGTCGTGTCCCAGGGCCTGCTGGAAGCTTGGGACCCACTGCCCTGCGGTGCTCTGCGTGCCAGGCAGTGCGGTGACAGCTGCAATGGCATGTGGCTCAGGAGGGGGACGGACAGACCGAGGTTTCCGTTTTGGGTTTCACTGTAGGAGATGCCACGTTCAGACCTACTGGTGCTTTAAAAACTACACAATTCAGCGGAAACAGGCTCTGAGTGGCAAAGGGCAAGCGTCAGTGCCCAGCTGCTGCTTAAACACCGAGACTCCAATGCGCAGAGAACACCAGGGTGGCGGACCGGGTCACAACTCAGCCTGGAAAGGGGCTCTCACGTCTGGACATCAGCACGGGTCTCCGTGGGTCAGAGCAGGGCGGTGAGCTGCACCCACCATGTGAAACCTCGTCTGCCTCGAGGAGAGCCTTGCTCCTAACTGTTTAACCTTCTGGTTCACAGTGCAGGGCCGCCAGGCTGCCCAGAGGCGCAGGGCTCTGCAGGGGCTCTGTGTGGGGGAGAGCCAGCACGGCGTCTGGGGGCCACGGCGGCGATTCCGAACCACCTCTTGCGGAGCCTCAACACTCCCTTCTCACTGGTTTCAGGGGGTTCAGGACCCAAATCCCTACTGGCAAGGTAATAAAATACCCTAATCAGATCGTAATAGTGAGCAAGCAGCTTAATTCCACTTGCAAGCTAGTGGCTCCAGTCACCATGGCACAGTGACCTCTGGAACTGGACGGGACCCTCACCTGTTGCCAGAGCCATGCTGAGTGTGGCAGAGCCAGCCAGGCCCCGCGCGGGGCGCGCTCTCGTGAGCACCATGGTGCAGAGAGAGCAGGAGAACTTCTACTGACATTTAATTGTCTACAAAGAAGGATGAAGGAGGCCCTGGCTGGGGGCACAGTGGATAAAGCACCGGCCTGTGAACCCAAAGGTCGCTGGTTCAATTCCCAGCCAGGGCATAGAACCAGGTTGCAAGCCAGGTCCCCAGCCAGGTCCCCAGCTGGAGGCAGGTGAAAGGCAACCACACATGGATGATTCTCTCCCTCTCTGCCTCCCTCCTTGCCCTTCTCTCTAAAAATAATGAGTAAAAATCTTTACAGTAAATAAATAAAGGGTTTTTAAAAATATGAAGAATGGAAGCAGTTTATAATTTGTACACGTGTACATGTGTGTCAATATGTGCACTCTCACACACACACACCAGGGAGCAGATGCAGACTTTCCCTGATAGGAGTGCAGAGTCTGGAGGCAGGAGAGGACCAGCGTCAGGGCAGGAGCCCGCTGAGGAGGAAGGAGGAAAACCCACGCACCTGCTCCACGATCATGGCTCCCAAGTCCCGGAATATCTCGTTCAGGTCGGAGATGGACTGCACGATCTGCCGGATCTCGCGCTCCCGCTCCTCCACCATCAGCGTGTTCCGCTCCACCAGCACCAGCTGCTCGTCGGTGAAGCCCTGGCCAAACACGGGCGCAGACTATGTCAGAGTCCCCCCTCGACAGCACCACAGGGTGCACCACCCTACACGTGGCTGAGGGAATCGGCTCTGCGAAGCACGGGAACAGCACGGGAACAGCACGGGAACACTTCCCTGCCCGATGCCCAGCGCACGCGGGGTCTGCGGCAGGACGGGTGCGCGGGCGGCGGGGGGAGCCTCCTGCCTGCGGGGACCGGTGCGCGGGGCGGTGCCAGGCCCCCTGCAGCCCCACTGAGCTCCAGTCACCCTCAGCGGGGAGCAGAACACAGACGCACCCGATCGTACAGAGCGGGGTCCTCCCCGTCGTCCATCAGGGGCGCCGACGTGTCGAAGAAATGCTGGGCCCTCTCCTCCCGGTTCTTCATGCCTGTCGCGGAGGAAGTCCCCTTAGCTGCTCAGCCAACCGTGCCGCTGACGCCACCGCGGACCCGGGGACACCTCCTGGGAGTTCCACAGCCGGGCTGGAGGGTGTCCCGGGCACCCTCCCGGGGCGGCGGGGGGCGCGGCCTGCAAGCACCCCGGGTTCGTCAGGGAAAACCCCCACATGCGCTCGGTTCGCCTGATGCCAAGAGCGCCCGCGACACAACCATCTGAGCCCCGCCAAGTGAAGCGCAGCACTTAATGCCTTTTCACCGCTAACTGCTGTTGCAAGTTTCTAGAAAGTCAGTCCTTTCCCCTAGAAGCGTCTGGAGCGCAGGCTGCCAGCGGCTCTGCACCAGGACTGGGGGGAGGCAGACCGTCTGGGGGCCCGGGCGGCACTCACGTTTCAGGTAGCCGGCCTGCGCGCGCCGGAAGCCGCCGGACAGCTCCTGCAGCGCCTGCGCCAGCGCCGCCACCACGTTGTCCAGCAGCCGCGCCTCCTGCGGCGAGCGGCCCCGGCGGGCCCGGCCCGGCAGCGCGAGCACCGCGCGCTGGCACCTGTGGAAGAGCTGAGGGCGGGGCTCAGCGGCGCGTCCGCGCGCGCACGCACCACTCGCACGCACCACGCACACGGGCACCCACCTACGCACGCACAAATCCGCACCCGCACGCATGCGCACGCACTCGGGCACCCGCCCGCACACACGCACCTCCCTGCTCCCGCCCCCCGTCCACCCCCTCTCCGCGCCCCCGGGAGTCGGCCTCCAGCAACCCAGCCGCCACGGGCCGCACGCGGCTGGCGCCCTTTAACCGGCTGGGAGGGAACCTCTTCCAGGAGGTTCTTCTCGCGGACGCTAATAAGCTCAACCGCGGGCAGAACCTCCCCGGGCCCAGCCACGGGGACCATCTTTCACCCCAGCAACGGCCCACACAGATGTCACCCACACTTCCAAGCCGAAGCCTGAATTCAGAAACGTCCCGGGTCCCTTGTAGCGTCAGCCCCCGGGGACCTCCGCCAGCGGAGGCCCGTCCCGCCCCGGCGGTCCCCCAGCTCACCTGCGTGATCTCCTGCGTGGCGATCTCGATGGCGTGCTCCTGCTCGCGGCTGTCGTCCAGGGTGGGCCTGTTCAGGTGCTGGTCGTGCAGCAGGGCCAGCTCCTTCATCTTCTGCTTGACGCGGCCCATGTCGTACTGGATCTGCACAGGGGGCGTCCCGCCAGCCCAGTGAGCCGCGGACTCCCCGCCCACACAGCCAGGTGCGGCTGGGCAGCCTCTGCCCGTTTGTAGGTGCCTCGCACGGAGCAGCGTTTCACTCAACTCTCCAGAAATTCAAGGACCCCTCCTCCACGCTATTCACGCTCTCAGTCAGGTGGTCCCTGCTAAGCGAGCGTCACTAACACGCCCGCCTCTGACGGCGTGCACGCACGATGAAGCGAACGCTCGAGTTCCGCAGGACACGCACTCAAGTGTCGCTTTATCCTTTTGTGTGGCAACTGCCTTACAATAGGTTACCGTCGCATCTACTTAGATAAACAAGATCGTGTGAAACTAGCACTCAACTTACCTCGTCCACTCCATCCACCCACTTCGGAGGCGACCATTTCGTCACGCCAATTGCGGCTTCTGGGTCTAAGCTAATGCCCGACACCAGAGCCATTCGGTCATCAGCGAGCTGGCGGGAAACAAAGGCATATTACAAACATTATTCAGATGCAGCTCAGCTACACACATGCTGACCCCCTTTGAAGTGTCTCTCCCTACGACTGCAACTGGTTTTCTATCTTTTCATGCACCAGTTCTTAATTTTCTTGGATACACTTGTGAACATGAATTTGACTTGTTTTGCCTATAAAAGTATAATTTAAAAAGTCAACAATAGCTCCTTAAAAGAAAAACTTCTGGCCCTGGATGGTGTGGCTCCGTGGATTGAGCACCAGTCTGCAAACCCAAGGGTTGCCGGTTCAAATCCCAGCCTGGGCACATACATGGGTTGCAAGCCAGGTAGGTCTCCAGCTAGGTCCCCAGCTGGAGGCACAGGAAAGGCAACCATACATGGATGTTTCTCTCCCTTTCTTCCTCCTCTCTCTAAAAATAATACAATCTTAAAAAAGAAAGAAAGAAAGAAAGAAAAGAAAGACTTCTCAGTACTCAACAACTAATGTGATCAAATACAAGTTAAAGAAAATGCTAGGCTGGGATATAAAGTACAACACAGGGATTACAGTCAATAATACTGAAATGCTAGGTATGGTGCTGGGTGGGTACTGGAAAACATCAGGGAGATCACATTACTGTAAAATATATGATTATCTAACCACTAATGCTGTGCACCAGACATCAATACAGAACAATATTAAGTGTAAACTGTAACTGAATTTTTTTTAAAGTAAAAAAATGCGAGGCTGTACGTGGAACGAATACGCAAAGTTCACAGAGCCACGTTTACTTACATACATTCAGCTTATTTTGGAAATAGGGCTGATCCAGTTAACTCGGTCACAAGACCATTAACCGTGTGTTCAAGTGTGTGGGAGAAGTGTTACAAAGTTAGTAAATTATCTATCACTTAGCAAAAGCAACCCTTCAAGTCTCAACGCAGTCTTAACACTGTCACTTCCTTCCTTCGGCCAAATGCCCACCAGCAACACTTTCACTTCGGTGGGTAACAACAGGCCTCCGGCCTTGAGGGTGGCCTCGGTCCCGCCGGGGAGGCGCCCTCACAGCACAGGACTCGGAAATGCCCTTTCAAAAGCCCCAACGAAAAACTGCACTTAGAGCCCTTGCAAGTGATACTTTGTACACTTTCTGAAACCTCACTGCAAAGCTGGGTGAAGGATTTATATGGCCTATCTTCCCCCTTCCCGACAATTGTCTAAATTCACTGTTTCATTCATCCAGCAAACACTTGTTTGCTTTTCTAACCATAAAGGAACAAGACAAAAATGTTAACCCCACAGATGAAGGGGGAAAAATATCACCTAAGAAAAACCCAAGATCAAAAGCCCTCTTCAGGCAGAGAGCCCTGAACTCCGCATAGGGACCCGACAGCAACATTCCTAAAGGACACCAGGGGTCTCGCGTCTGTCCCCTGCACCCCCGGTGAGGTTCTGCCCGTTTCTGAGAGCGGTCTGTGGGCTCAGGGAGCCCGCTGAAGGCAAAGACCAGATGGAAGGGGCCGGAGCACCCGCTGTTGCTCCAGGCTCTGCACTGGGATTAAGTCACTGACTCCGCCAGGAACCCCGCAGGCCCAGACAGGAAGGAACGTCTGGGGTTCTGGGTTCACTAATAGGGATTTTACATTCCTTTCATGATTTCAGTCCTCACCAAAGCTCGGTGAGCTAGGAACCTATTACTCCAATCTATGAACGAGGAAACGGGACCTCAGAAGAGCTAAGTACCTGGCCCGCGGTCACAGCGCTGTGAGTGGCGATTAAGGCGGGGCTGGCCACCTCCAGCAACGCCACCCACGCCACCAGCTGCCAATCCCTTGGGCGGGCCGCGCCCTGTAACTGCAATCTGCTAAGACAGCAAATCAGGACAGTAAACTCTCGGGTTCAAACTGCAACACCAAACAGCCCTCTGATCCCTATGGGCTCCCCACCAGCAGCCTCAGGAAGGACAGGACAGACACCCCCACACCCTGAGGCGCAAGCACCCAAATGTCAACCAACAGCGGCCTCTCCAGCTGGCATCTGTGGGCGCAGGGACAAGGTGCGGATCCCTCCCCTGCAGGGCAGAGGTGTTGACCCCTCAGGTCCTGCTGCGACGTCACCAAGAGGTGTGACTCTGGGGAGCGGACACTGACCGAGGGACAAACCACACACCCAGCTCCCTCCCGGTGGCCACCAGCCACGTAGCCAGTGCTGGACACCGAGCTGTCGCCCGCTGGAGCTGAACTTGAACGTGGCCTCCAGCAGTTTCTAAAAGCGAACGCTAACAGGGCTCAAGGGCCTCATCACGGGTCCCGGCAGGTCATCCTCTCACCTGCCGCCTTTTACCAACACGCCGCATTTCCAAAGCAGTAACAGTGGCTTTTAAGCACAGGATCTTACTTTTACTTTTTACAAATAGACAGTAAACTAAGAGAGTTTGAGATGTTATTTATCTAAATCACACGCACGGCAATTAGTAGCAATTTATCTGAAACAAATGAGCAATTTTCAGTGGGGTATGAAAGGTCCCTTGAAGTAGAATCAACTCTTTCTTTCAGGCAGTGCCTGATTTTACACAGCAAGTGACCCCCACCCCTGAGATGCCTGTCCATCAAAACTGGGAGACACGCCCTGATAAATGTCCTACCCCTTACTAGACAGGGACAGACGCCAGCCCACATCGTTGGCCCACCAGTGAGACAAGGGCTGGTTCTTTGGGATGGCATTCCTTAAACAGGGGATAACGTTTCCCCTTTACTAGTCCGTAGCCACAGCTCATCACGATAAGAAATGATAAGAAATGCAGCCCTACTCAGAAGAAATGTATCACTTATTGTATCGCTGTGGATTTGGGACATGTCTCACAGTTTATCCTATTTTTCTTCCAAACAGCAACAACAAAGACTACAGTTTGGAAAGGAAAAACAATAGAAGATGAATGTCAACTACTTAAAATGGAAACAAATATGAACATAAATCATCCTTTCAACTTCAGAAATCCCACTTGCCATTTTAGAAGTTTTCTTATCTTTTTAAGGTCCAGGACGTATCAGTGCTCAAATGGCCATCTTAGTCATCACAGACCTTAAAAAAAACTGCCACGTTTTTCATTCTCTTTATTTATTCTTACTGAATTTCAACTCAGCCCCCTCCACATTTATGATGTTGATGACTAAAGCTTTGCTTAAAAGAACTTGTGTTTTGAAGCTAAAAAAAAATCTTGCCCCATTTGTTAAATAAGAAAACTTCTTAAGGAGCAAGTTGGCCTGAGAACACAGAATTTAAGCTCTCCCCTCTTCATCCATAGCTCTGTCCCCCAAGAGCTCCAAGTGCCCGCCTGCCCTACGCAGAGCCCAGCGCGACCCCCGGTGCAGCTGAGTCCCAGCAGGGGCCCCAGCAGGGGCCTGAAGGCTCCCGGCTTGCTTCACCGAGTTACCTCTGCCCGTGCGCCCTCTTGCGAGCGAGACACCTGTGCCCTGCGGGGCGCCCTGCTGTTCCTGCCTGTGACGCGTGGCCTCTGTGAGAAGACGGACTGAGAGAACTGGAAGGCGAAGGAAAGGAATGGCAGGGCCTCCGCTGATGTTTAAAACTCAGTCCCATGTTCCCCATCTTAAGAAAAGAGCTCAGCTTGGCCGTGCAGCTGGTCCGCAACAGCGCTGATGGCTCTGGGCTGCCTGTGGCCACCGCGAACGTCTCACGAGTCCAGAAGGGATGGTGAAGAGGGCAGCCGGGCCCCTCCTGCCCGTGAGCCAGCGGTCCCGGAGCACGGGTGGTGGCTCTGGGGCTTGATGGCATCGTCACTGGGCTGTGCGGCCTAAGAAACCTGCATCCTCTAGGGGAGTGGAAAGCACCTGCGTACGAGTCAGGATGTCAGCATTATGTATTTAAATCTGTGACACTCTTAAAATAGTGGTTTTTAAAAAATTACGAAACAGTAAATGTTCAAAGCAGACACTTTTTCAAGTGTGCAAGACATAGTAAAACTTACACATGTGAGAGTCACAGCACTCACTCACAAATGCTGCTGGTGTAACGGACACTCCTTTTCGCAACGATACACCCTTAACAAGGAGGACACAGTAAAAACCCAGGTCCTGTGGGCACGGCACTCTGGGGGCCTGATCTCGTCCCAACATCACTCCTGCAGAGGGGACCGGGGTTCCCCGCAAGTTCAGAGACCGTCTCAGAGCCACCCCGGCCGCGGTGCCCCGGGCCTCACTGCTTCACCCTGCCTTCCCCAGGCTCTGGGGTTTGGGAGCTTGACAGGCACTTCTTGTGGTTCCTGAATACGCCTATTTCGAATGTCAACAACCCAACCACTGGAGAGAGGCTCTAGCAGAGGGCAAGGCGAAGGCTGGACAAGGCTGCGGGCGGCCGAGTGGTGGCTGGGCCTCCCCCTCATGGGGAGGATGAAGCCTGGCCTCCCCAGGACGCAGATTTCGAGTTGGTTCGCGCAGAACCACCACGAATGTGGAGAGACCACAAAGCCACCAGATGACTTAGGTGGGCTCCTGGGCTCCGGCCCCGCTGCGAGGCTGCCTGCCCTCTGGCCCGGGCCAGGAGCTGGGCACGCTGCTGGTGCCAGAAGATGTCCCTTCGAAGCCCAGCGGCAGCCGTGGCAAAGCCGGCTCGGCACCCTGTGCCCAGCAGGGAAGGACGTGCAGGTACCATTAGCTGCGTGAGCTGCCAACAAACAGATGGAATGAATGAAGTGAACAAAGTGTCGGGTAAAACCCTGGAAGCTAATCCCTAAAAGATGACAAGGTTGCGGACGAAGGACAAGAACAGCTCAGCAGACCTAAGCCTGTCCCCCCGAGCCGGCCCTCCGCAGGGGACAGGCCCCTGGGCTTCTTCAGCTGAAGCCGTCCAGTGTCCGTTCTTCCCGTAGGGGCCACAAGTCCTCTCTTTCCAAACTGCTGTTTCAGGGGCCACATCTGCCCTGAAAGCCTGCTCTGTGCGCCGACACCACCTCTGAGGCCCCTGGAGATGCTCAAGCCCCCTCTGCGGGGCGGCAGTGACGCTGGTCCCTGGGCCCAGCGCCCAGGCTACGTGTGGCCATGGCACCTGGCGCAGCGACCTGCTAGCTGAGGGCGTGTTTTCAAATGCTAGTTGTTTCTTAACGACAAGATACACTCACATGGCTTTAAAGTACACATCCAACCTAAGAGAAAAGTGTGCCACACAAAGGACGTTTCTCTTCGACCCCAGACTTTTCCTGGAAGATATCCGCCGTTAAGTTTCTTGTGCCTCTTTTCAGAAACTTTCTAAGTGCACACAAGCATAATCATGAGTTATTTTTCTTTAAAACAGGTGGGGGCATCCCGTTGCCTGCACTCTTCCAAAAGGGGTACCCCCAAGGGAACTATTTTCACCCCCCCCACCACAGCAGGTACCAGAAACCCACAGTTGACAAGCAGGGTTCAGTCCCCTTCCTCAGCTACTGGAACAGGGTGCCCCCAGCACCCTCTCTCCAGCCTCCGGGTGATGCGCTCACAGGACAGGTAACAGACGGGCCCTACGTGGCTGCTAGGAATGCGGTGGAGGGCAGCTGGGGCACCCGCCTGGTCTGCACAGCAGTGGCTGTGAGGACCCTCTCAGGTGGTGGCTGTCCCCCCACCATGTCTTTCCCCAGAGGCAGGTCCCCCGATTCCACCTGAGCAATCACACAGGTGTCAGGCAGCTACAAGCATCACCCTAAAAACAATCTGGCCTATTTAGTTCAAGGACATGTCCCACCTCTCCTGTGCCCCAAGTTGAGTCACCTTCCCAGGAGTAAACACTGCTCCCCAAGCTTCCTTTAGATCACCCCCTTGCCTGGTGCAGAAATCTGTCCAGTACATCCCAAGTATTAAATTGTTAGACAGCCATACGTAATCAAAACAAATGCTAAAATATGCGTAAGCTCTGTTAGTATCTTATACACGACCAGAAACTTCAGGGGGGGAAAAAGCATCATTGCGTGAACATACAAAAATATTCAAAGCACAGTACCTCATCCAGCTCCTGAAGAGGCATGTTGTTTCCAGAGTCCCATCCAGTGAGGGACAGCAAGAGGAAGCAGAATGGAGACAGACAGACAGACAGACAAAGCATGGTCAGTTGAGAAATACTAAGACTTTCAATAACTCTACAGCTGACTAAAAATAAAGATCTACTAAGCAAGGCATTTAAATAACCTCCCCTTTATGATTCTTCCTTTTTTTTAATTAAAAAAACCTAGATCATTATGTTTTTTTATTTATATTTACTGTGATTGTTGTTTTGGAAATCATAGGAAACAAACAATACCTCGGTGTAAAAGTTACAACACAAAAGGAATCCATAAAACACACTTGCTTTAGTCTCACGAAAATGTAAATGCTCATGTTTCATAAATATCAGATACCACAGTACAATATTCTAAATTCCCCTCAGGAAGAGAAAATAAGAGAGCAAAGCTGAAATGTAATTTCACCGTGTCAAATACATGTGTATTTTCACGTGTAAAACAGCCCTGCAAAGGCAGCAACATTAGAAAATGCACAGCCCACAAAAATGGTCGCTGGCGGCTTCAGACCCCGCTAGTGTGACACAGACGGAGGGACCCGCGGGTCCCACCCGAAGCCAGCTGCTATTGCTAAGTAGCCGGGGAGCCGTGCTTTCCCGGGGAAAGACACAAGTGGTCGAAGCACAGAGAAACTCTTCCCCTTTGCTTGGCATCTGTGACTGTTAGTCTCAAAAGCACGGTGATTTATAAAGCTATGATAAGAGTAAACAAAACAAAAATGGGGAAGAAAAGAGGTTTTTTTTAAGGGGTAGGAGAAGGGAGAAGCTCCAGCAGCCAGAGGGTTAAGTTTCAATGGGAAGCTAAAGGGTCTCTTTTAGATCAACGGGGAGCTCTATCTTCTGAATAGACATTTCCTGATGATAAACAATCTAAACAGCTAGATCCTTTTTTTTTTTTTTTTACAGTATTGATCCCTGAAATAATTAGTGGTGAATTTCAATAATCAACTGCTGATTTTTTATGCTTAGCAGTAAATTTAGAAGAGGAAGACATTACTTCCTTATTTAAAAATTAACAGTGCAAATGAAACGGATCTATCAGGGCCAAAATATTATTAAACAATGAGAGCAATAAACATGTAATTAAACATCTGCTCCGTAAAAGTTCAGCTATGACACAGAGGCTGGGAGTCCTCCCCGTTCCGTCTGCGCTGCTGACAGGCAGCTGTGTTTATATACACGCCGTGCCATGCTGTAGCACAGAAGGTATGAACTGAGAAGACAGTGTCAAATGCAAATCTGATTTAATTACCTTTTACTTTAAAAAGAAAACATTTGTATTTTTAATATTGACTTATGCATTTATTCACTTATCCATTCATTCATTTTTTTTTAAACTTGACATTTCCACCAGGAAAGCACTGGAGCATGTTTATTGCTCAAGACTCAGGCCAGGTGCCTCCCTCCAGGGCCCCAGGGGCCCCCCCGCTCTGCATGGCTCTGGGCAGGGCCATGGGCAGCGTCGTGGCTGCGACCCGTGGTGCCACCTGTATGCCTGTCCTCTTGGGCCGCTCACCAAGCACACACCCTGACATTCTGGTTTCCACAATTACTAGTGTATTGATAAGATGTGAAATGAGAATCCTGGGCTAGATAAGACTTGTATTTTCACAAATAAAAGACCAAGCTTCAGAATGTATAAACCCTTTCCCACGTCACACAGCTTGTCACCTCCCAGGTGGTCGGGCCTCTTTCCACCCCACCTTCCAGCCTCTCTAATTTTATAAGCAATTCAGAGAATGACAAAAGCGACAGGCAGCTACCACACTGTATCGGAAATTAAATTCAGAACGTCAACTATTCCAGGGAACCCCCACCCCCTACCCAATTTTGCTACTTAAAAACAGAAAGCTTTCAAAATCCCCCTGCCACCAAATTCCAGAAAACGGTATCAAGACCTGACTTAAAATGCTTAGAATTACCATCAGAAAAACCTAAACTACAGCCAAGGGAACACGTTACTACGCATCACCTTCTAAATCTTGATAATGTCTACATGCAGGCTGCTGGCCTGCCAGTGGCATCCAATCAAGAAAACCCTGAAAACTCCAAGTAGCATGTGGGATTTATAGTCTAAAGAACTTTCTACATAAGACCGAAAAATAAGTGGAAACCCATCTGTGTTTACTCAGGAAGTCTGGAAAAGTTGAGTAAAATGAGTTGGAAATACAGATCTATGCTATAGTGATATTTACTTATTTCCGTTCCTGCCACAATAAAAGTTTGCTTCACTTTTAAGCAACGAAGTTCCCTTAGTCTGGAGTAAGCCTGACTGCTCAGATGGAATCTTTAGAAGCAGAAAAGCAAATAGATCTAAAGAGAAATATACAATGATTTCATACTTGGATTCTACAGGCAGAGAACTAATTTTCCAACAGCCTCGGCCTGGACCGAAACTTGGAGCCTTCACCCTGCACGCTCAGGTGGCAAGTGGCCTCCGCTTGGTTACAAAGTGGGAGGAACGATGCCACCAGCTCTAAGACAAAACGTCAACAGGCCCCGCGTGCTCAGGGTGGGCTGGCGGGTCAGCCAGGTCGCCAGCCCACCCAGCCCGGCCGCTGCCGTGACGCCGCACGAGGTTCCGGGTGCCTCGAACCCTCGGTTTCCTTCCCCGCGGTGCGGGAAGCGGCAGCCGGCGTGTGGCGGAGCCCCGCGTGGGCGGCCCGGCCCCCGCGCAGTCACCGCGCAGTGCGGCCACCTTCTTGGAGCCAGTTGACCTGCGGCTCCCGGCCGCGGGCGCCAGGTGTTCGTCCATGCGTGCTGTCCCCAGCCCGGTCCCCGCGCACTCTGGCTCCGCCGCGGCCCAGGTGTCATCCTGGGGTCCGAGGGCACCGCACCGGCGACACCTCGGCGCCCTGCAGGGGCTTCCATGAGCGCCCACTCGTGGCTCCGCACGCCTCGACTCCGAAAGCCTGGCAGCCCGCGCGCCGACCATGCCCGCGAGTGGGCCCAGCGACACGGGGCCCGCAGCGCTGGAGGCCACCCACCCTGACCCTCCGCACAACCTGCACACAAGGCAAAAGGTGGCCGCAGGCCACAGGCTGCCCGGATTCGCGGTGACACACGGACAGACAGACGCCACGCGCGACCAAGCGAAGCTGCCGCCGCCCCGGCCACGGCCCCCAGCGCACAGTCCGGTCTGTTCATTCCGGGCGCCGAACTTGAAAGGCCACCAAAACATGCCACTTCCTTCGAGGGCAAGGGCTGTGGCCTGCCAGCCACTACACCGAGAAAGCTCTGGGGAACACGGGGACCAACAGGCCGGAGCCCGGGCCGGCCCAGCGGCGCCCCCAGCACCCACGGCCCCTGGCCCAGGAAGGCAGGACCGGCAGGACCGGCAGGACCGGCGTGTTGGGTCAAGTGACCTTTGGGGCCCTCGGGACTCGGGCCTGCGTCACTGGCACGTGTCCTCCCATTCCTGGGCCCTCCGTGCCTAGGGCTGCGCAAAGCCACGTCAGGGGGCGCGTGCAGACGCCCCCCCCCCCCCCCTGCCCGCCACGGGAGGCAGAAAACGGCGGGTCACCCGTCCCAACGCGGAGGCTGTGGTTGTGCCAGGTTTCGGCGTAGAAGCGCATGCACACCACTTAGAACCGACCTCCACAGCTTCTCCCTTAAGTAAGGACGTGGAAATGCAGGTTTAAGACTAAAAACCAACCAAACAAAAAACTGCTACTTTCTTTATATGTCATTTATTTTCAATTGTGTGAGTTAAACACACACACAAATAAACTTCTACAGCTTTTCTAACTAGACACTAGAAACTTCAGGTTATGATTTTAAAAATTAAACTCTGGAGCTTAGTTACTTCCTTTTTAATTACTTGAGTTTTACATATTTACAAATTGTCTCCTTTTCATTGTTTTACTCATGTTTTTAACATAAGTATATATACTTTTTCGAGTTTCTACTGTTATTTTCAAACATACAGAAAATTATGTAAAACAGCATAACCCTCATTCATCATCGCTCTCAACAACTAGTAACTCTTTGACTTACTGGTTTCATTTGAGGGGTTAAGACTATGAAGTGATATTTTGACATTTCATCACTAAAAATGTCAGTAGGCCTCAAACAAAATTAGAAATGAAATCCATTAGTTTAATTAATAATTTCTTAATATCACCTAAAACCCAGCCCATATTCACATTTGACAGCTATAGTTTGATTTGCTACATGGTTTTAAAATTTACAAGCCAGAAATAAAATATTTTATGAGCTAGGAATGCAGTGTAAAACACTGCATGAGTTATTCAATAGTTGTTAAAAACTGTAAGACCAGCATTTTTCCTCAAAATGTTTTTAACAGTTTTCCAACTTCTAGAACAGCTGAGAGGCTGTATCTTCTGCTTAGTCATATTAACATCTTGCCATATATGATTTTGTGTGTGTAGAAATGATTTCTGTTGCATCAACTGTAAGCAAACTGAAGATATAACAGCTCAGAAATTTATGACATACCATGTGTTTTTTTTTTTTTAATGCACACATTAAACGTATTTTCTTTTTAACTAACTTAGGCAAACCCTTTTTTGTTTAATTGGAAAATCTATTTTTTTAGATTGTCTGAATTGACTACAAAAATATTTAAAATGATCTAAATAGGCTTTAATATTTAATATTTTAAATTTTAAATGGTATAACAGAAAATATTTTTAATGTTCTGATTTAAGACATGTATTTTTAGTTTGATTTAGAAATCTACTTTCAAGAAATTATCTGCATTACCTATCTCTACCTTTCATGTCACATCTATTTTTCCAAATTCTGTACTTTAGGTATCAATTTTTAATGATTTGACTTACCTTATACATATATATATCATTTAAAATTTGTTTTAGAAATCTATTTTCAAGAAATTGCATTACTTATCTGCACATTCCATAACATATCTATTTTTCAAAACACTGTACTTTAAGTATCAATTTTTAATTATTTTAATTAGCTTATATTTACTTTTTCTTTTTTAAATTTTTGGTTGACTTAGAAACCTACTTTCAAGAAATTGTCTGCATTACCTATCTGTACATTTCATTACATATCTATTTTCCAAATTCTGGACTTTAGATATTCATTTTAATTATTTGACTTAGCCTATATATATTTATATATGGATACAGATATATAGGTAGATATATAGACAGATATATATATATATATATATATATACACACACACACACACATTTAAAAGATTTTTTAGTTTGATTTAGATATTTACTTTCAAAAAACTGTCTGCATTACCTATCTGTACATTTTATGATATTTCTATTTTTCTAAATTATGTACTTTGGGTATCAATTTTTTTCTTTTTTCTTTTTCTTTTTTAATTTTATTGTTGTTGTTGGGTATCAATTTTTAATATTTGACTTTGCTTACATGTATATGTGTGTGTGTGTATTTAAGTTTTAGTTTGATTTAGAAATGTTCAAGAAATTGACAAATTACCTTTCTGCACATTTTATAACATTTCTATTTTTCCAAATTATGTACTTTGGGTATCAAGTATTAATTATTTGATGTAGCTTATATAATATATATAGTGTGTGTGTGTGTCTGTATTTAAGTTTTAGTTTGATTTAGAAATGTTCAAGAAATTAGCAACATTAACTGTCTGCATATTTTATAACATCTTTATTTTTCCCAATTATGTACATTAGGTATAGATTTTTAATTATTTGGCATAGCTTATATATGTGTGTGTGTATAATGTATACTTGTGTATATACATGTGTGTGTGTGTGTGTATATATATATATATATATATATACGTATTTTTTTTAAGCTTTAGTTTTAGAAATCTACTTGCAAGAAAATGTCATCAATACCTATCTACACATTTTATGACCTTTCTATTTTTCCAAAGTTTATACTTTAGGTAGCAATTTTTAATTATGACTTAGTTTATATATATATACAGAGATAGATATGTTTAGTTTCATTTAGAAATGCACTTTCAAGAAATTGTCTGTATTACCTATCTGCACATTTTATGACATTTCTATTTTTCCAAATTCTGTACTTCAAATACACATTTTAATTATATAATTTAGCATATATACATGTGTATATATATCTTTACACTTGTTTTTACATTTTAGTTTCATTTAGAAATCTACTTTCAAGAAATTATCTGCATTACCTATCTGTACATTTTATGACACTTCTTTTTCTCAAATTCTGTATTGTGGATATTCACTTTAATTATTATTTATTTGACTTACCTTATATATGTGTGTGTATATATGCACATACCTACATACATATATATACTTTAAACAAAATTTTACTTTTAGTTAGGAATTTACCTTCAAGAAATTGTCTGCATTACCTATCTGTACAATTTATGACATTTCTATTTCTCCAAATTCTATATTGTGGATGTTCATTTTAATTATTTGACTTACCTTATATGTATGTATATATATATATGTACATACATACACACATACACACATATATACATATACTTTAAAAATTATTTTACTTTGAGTTAGAAATCTACCTTCAAGGAATTGTCTGCATTACCTATTTGCACATTTTATGACATTTCTGTTTCTCCAAATTCTGTATTTTGGGTGTTCATTTTAATTACTTGACTTACCTTATATGTGTGTGTATATATGTCTATACATACATACATATATATACTTTCTTAAAAATGTTACTTTGAGTTAGAAATTTACCTTCAAGAAATTGTCTGCATTACCTATCTGTACAATTAATGACATTTCTATTTCTCCAAATTCTGTATTGTGCATATTCATTTTAATTATTTGACTTACCTTATATATATGTATATATATGTACATACATACACACATACACACATATATACAAATACTTTAAAAATTATTTTACTTTGAGTTAGAAATCTACCTTCAAGAAATTATCTGCATTACCTATCTGCACATTTTATAACATTTCTATTTCTCCAAATTCTGTATTTTGGATGTTTATTTTAATTACTTGACTTACCTTATATGTGTGTGTGTATATGTCTATACACACATACATATATATGCTTTTTTAAAAATGTTACTTTGAGTTAGAAATTTACCTTCAAGAAATTGTCTGCATTACCTATCTGTACAATTTATGACATTTCTATTTCTCCAAATTCTGTATTTTGGATGTTCATTTTAATTACTTGACTTACCTTATATGTGTGTGTATATATGTCTATACACACATACATATATATGCTTTTTTAAAAATGTTACTTTGAGTTAGAAATTTACCTTCAAGAAATTGTCTGCATTACCTATCTGTACAATTTATGACATTTCTATTTCTCCAAGTTCTGTATTTTGGATGTTCATTTTAAGTATTTGACTTACCTTATATGTGTGTGTATATATATGTCTATACATACATACATAAATACATATATACATATACTTAAAAAATTATTTTACTTTGAGTTAGAAATCTACCTTCAAGAAATTCTCTGCATTATCTATCTGTACAATTTATGCCATTTCTATTTCTCCAAATTCTGTATTTTGGATATTCATTTTAATTATTTGACTTACCTTATACATATGTTTGTGTGTGTGTATATATATATATAATACACACATACATACATATACTTTAAAAAAATTTTTACTTTGAGTTAGAAATCTACCTTCAAGAAATTGTCTGTGTTACCCATCTACAAATTTTATGACATTGCTATTTTTCCAAATTCTGTACTTTGGGTATCAAATTTTAATTATTTGACTTAGCTTATATATATGTCTGTATATGTGTGTGTGTTTGTGTATATATATATATATTATTTTAAACATTAGTTTGATTTTAAAATCTACTATTAAGAAATTATCTGCATTGCTTATCTGTATATTTTATAACATTTCTATTTTTCCAAATTCTGTGCTTTGGGTATCAATATTTAATTGTTTGACTTAGTTTATATTGATATACATATATGTGTGTAAATATGTGTATATATGTGTGTATATATACATATGTGAGCATGTATATTTTTAACTTTAGTTTTATTTAAAAATCTACTTTCAAGAAATTGTCTTCATTACCTATCTGTACATTTCATGATATTTCTATTTTTCCAAAATTAGTACTTTAGGTATCAATTTTTAATTATGACTTAACTTACATATATATAGATATATTGTAAAGTTTAGTTTGACTTAGAATTCTATTTTCAAGAAATTGTCATTACCTACCTGTACATTTTATGACATTTTTTTCCAATTTCTGTTCGTTAAATAACCATTTTAATTGTTTGACTTGGCATATATATGTGTGTATACACACACACACATATATACTTTTTTAAAAATTTTAGTTTCATTTAGAAATGCACTTTCAAGGAATTGTCTGCATTACCTATCTGTACATTTTATGACATTTCTATTTCTCCAAATTCTGCACTTTAGGTATTAATTTTAATTATTTGACTTACCTTACACATGTAAGGTATATCTATACGTGTATATAGATATACATATATATATTTATACTCTAAAAGGAATTTAGTTTGATTTAGAAATGTACTTTTAAGAAATTGTCTTCATTACCTATCTGTACATTTTATGACATTTCTATTTCTCCAAATTCTGCACTTTAGGTATTAATTTTAATTATTTGACTTACCTTACACATGTAAGGTATATCTATATGTGTATAT